>JBBYHO010000020.1:1871664-1887870 GCA_038382025.1 Adansonia gregorii | reverse complement strand
TAATGAACAAATAATACATAACTAAAAAGTAAGGAAAGCATAAGCAAACTTAATGATTTAAAGAGATTGGGCCTCAATTAACTATGTCCTTTACCTCGGCCTCTCTTCCCTTAGATTTTTCCAATGCACTAACTTGAATTATTTTACTTTTCAAGGTTAAGGTATAACCTTTACAACTCTTTATCTATTTCTGAAGGCTAAGATAAAACCTCTACCCTTTCCAACTTTTATGGCTAAGATAAAACCATTTTTATATTTTTCAATGGTTAAGTAGGAACCTCCCCTCTTTACAAAGATTTTGTATGTATATAAATAAAACCTCTAAAGGCTAGGTGTTTACAAGAGTTTAGGCACAAGGATGATAACTCTAAAGATAGAATTACAAAGAATACAAGAATGGATAGGAAGAATTAATCCTATACATAATGAACTACTTAGAAATATGAAAAAGATGAACAGTGTAACTTTAAGCTTAATCTCTTAGTTCATCATCATGTTAGAGGTGTTGGAGAGGCTTATTTATAGCCTTGAACATGAGTATAGCCATTAGGAATGTCTGGATTAATATAGCCATTAGAGGCTTTATTTGGGTGACTCCCGTTCCTTCCTGTCAGATTATATTGATATATTACATTGTGTATCGATACATTGCCTTCATTCATACAAAATCTGATTGTTATAGCCCAGTGTATTGATACATTTAGGATGCATCAATACATGGACAGTGATGTATTGATACATGAATAATGATTTCTGCATTTCAAGGTTATCTTACTATTACCAAGCATTATATCGATGCAAACAATTGGGGTATGATACATTCATATAAATCAGTCTTCAACGGGTTTTTCATGACTTTAAAACTTATAAAACTTATCCCAAAACTATTTTATGCTAAAGTACGCATTAAAACAAATTTTTGAGTGCTTAAAAAACTTAAAACACATTCCTATATTTTTCAAAGTGTTTTCAAATAATTCATGGGAAACTACTAACTTGAAAATATATAAACATAAGCTAATTAAGCTTAAGTTTTAGCTATCTCAAAATCGAGATTAATTTAAAGCTAATATAGCTAACAATCTCCCTTTTTTAATATGACAAAACTTAAACTGAATTTGCTTGTAGAACTCCCCTTTCATTATTTAAAGATTTTTAATAAAACTCTCCCTAAATAAAGGCATTATTAAAAAATTTTGTATATTTTATAAAATGCTTTTTAAAACCTTGACAATGGTATTTTTGGTCATACATAGTTATAAGAACACCAATATGAAGTATTAAAGATTTTATGAGATATAAATAATATAAACACATATGAATTCTTTCTATTTTCTAGCATATACATCAAAAAAGCATAAGAAAATTACCTATAAAATTCTCCCCTTTTTTGGGATACAAAAAAGGTGAAGATAGCTTAATTCAAAGATAGGAGACTCGTTATATCCTTCAATAGCTCTATCACCAAATTTAACTTCGACAAGGAATAAGTCTTGAAGGACAGTTTGATAGCCGTGCAACCTCTATTCGCCCATAGTTTTAAAATAAGTAAAACTCCTATCAAGCTCTATACAAAGAGGTGGAATCAACACTTATGAGGTATGAATTATTAGAAATCTCTTCATTCTCTCTTTGTTCTTCATCCATAGTATCCTTACTGACTTAAGCATCGGAGTGTTTCCCCAGAGCCAAACTTTGAGCCTCTCTCACCTTTGCTGATTTATAGGTTTCCCCTTCAAAATCTTCATTGTTGCACCAACAATTGGTGCTGTCTATGGGAACTGACAAGCCATATGCTTATAATCAAAATTTCATTGAAGCATATAAATAAGTAACTCCAAGTTACTCGACCTCCACAAAACTTGGTATATAAACATGCCGACTCGATCTACGACTTATACAGTGGTAACTTGAACACTCAATCTACAACTAAAATTGCCCATTCGACTTATAGAGTCCACACCCTTACCTGGGGGGCTAATGTTAGGGTAAGACAATAATCCCATATCGATTAGCCAAGGATATGGACTGTGGCTTATAAAGCAAGGGCCACCCTTCCCTTATCGAGGTGACTTTTCTCAAAAGACAAAACCGTGAGGATAGTCTGTGCACGACTCCAAAGCTGACAATACCCCATAGCGGGCACAGTTCGATAATCCTTGCATCAAAAATGGCATCGTCTATGGGAACCTTATCATTCTTATGGCTTAGCGATGATAGCAATCTTCTTTACCATATGTAAAGAAAAGCTTATGGCTACCCAAGCGACCGACTCCATTCTTATTAACTCAAGCCATGACAACGATGAGTCAGGTGCCCGTGGAACCTCAACCTGATCCTACAACACCCAATCCCACAGTAACTGAAGGGCTTCTTTCCATGGTTGCAACCACAGTACCTATCCCGCCTAACTTTCCATATGTTCATCCCTTATTTCCAAACACTTTTTACACCAAATCCTTGGCCTTAACTGCTAAATTACTCTTAGAACCTCTTAACCTCCCAATAATCACAACCGTAACCAAAGTTTACCACATTTGATCCAAATACTCATATTCAAAGAAGCCCATCATTCCCCAGCACTGTGGTTGTTGGAACAAGTATTCCAAACACATCTACTGTAAACCCATTGATGGTTGACCTGGGAAATCTATCGACAATAAACATGTTTTTACCACTACCAATATCCTAAGTCAATTTACAAAGTCAATTTCAAGCATTCGCCAGCCTGATTGTGACCCAACAAGCCTTCATTCAACAACAATATCAAAAGGAGTTAGCGGCCCAACAAACTATTATCCAACAGCAATAATAGCAAATTAATCAACTTATACAATCCGGTTGCCATAACCAGTTACCTGGTAGATCTGATACCAAGAGCTGTAGCCTGAGCACAAAAGATCGATAAGTCAGGAATATCAGAAAATCGAAGAGAGTTCATACTCCACTCCCAAGTGTGACTCGTACAAAAAATAAGAAAACACATATCGCCATAAATAAGGATCCCTGTTAGCTAAACAAGTGGCAGTTTTTTGCTAGGAAATTACAAATATGAAGCAGCTGAGGAAAGATGATTGGGAATGGCTGGAGATTAAGCACAATACACTATCATTGACGATTTGTCAAACCTCAGTTCCTAAAAAGATCAAGCTTTTGTCACATACGTACGATGGCAAGGCAGATCCGGTAGATCACTTGAATCACATTTGGGCATTCCATAATTTACTAGATATACCCGACGTACTCCAATACAGGATATTCCAAACGACTTTGTGAGGGCCCGCCCGTACTTAGTGTATTCCATAAAACCATGGTCCATTGCAAACTTTGATTAGCTAGTTCACCAATTCCTTGGCTACTTTAGTAGCTATCGAATAGTAGCCAGGACAACGACCAGCCTAATGGCTGTTAATCAAAACCTAGATGAAATGCTCCGTGAATATGTTAAGCGCTTTAATACTGCTACACTGAAAGTCAAAGATCTTAACAATGAATGGGCAATCCAGGCCTTCATTTTTTAGGTCCATCATAAGCACCTAAAATATGCTTTGATGGATGCTCAACCAATTAAGCTCTATCAGTTGTGTAAAAACATGCAAAAATACGCTAACACAAAAGATATTGAAATCATAAATCATAAATTTGAATGTCCTGACCAAGATCGACGGGGTGATCGATTTGGACGAAACCTAAGAAAATGAGGGTAGTTCCCCTAAAAAGATAGATTGGATAACCATCAAGACAATAAATTTAGGTCTATAATAAATTAAATGCAGATGACCAGGAAAATAGATTGGGCACTGCCATATAACAAGTACAAGTCCTACACACCCCTCAATATCAGCAGAATGTAGGTATTACACACTATAATAAGAGATGGCCAAGGAAAGAGACCCTTACCTATGAGGATGGATAAAGGCCACAGAAACCCACGAAAGCATTGTGAATTTCATAATAATGTTGGTCATACAACGGAAGAATGTATCAGCTTAAAGAATGGTATTAAAGCATTGATTCAAAAAGGAGAGATCAAACGCTTTGTGAAAAAAAAAGATAACAAAGAATCATCCCAATAGACTAACCGACATCAGGATAAGGCAGTAGGAAAATGCCCAATCATTGGAAAAATTAACGTGATCATTGGAAGTTATGAGAATTGGCAAGCAGTAAATCCAAGAGAAAATCACACCTGCGGTCTATGATGGCAATAGATACACCCTCAAAAAAAACAAGATAGCTGAAAGGTAACATTCAGTGACAATGATGATGAATTGGTTCTTGATAATGGCAATGATCCAATCCTAGTATCGGTCATTGTGGGAATTACTATGTTGATCGAATCCTGGTAGATAATGGTAGCATGGTAGAAATTTTCCAATGAAACACCTTTCAAAAAATAGGCTACGAGGACAACGACCTCCATCCTTCATTATCGATATATGGGTTCAGCAATCAACCTATATTGATGAAAGGTTCCATCATTTTGCCAGTCACTCTTGGCGATAGAGAATACACAATCAGATTAATGATAGAATTTTTGGTAATTGACTAGCCATCCGATTATAATATTATTCTTGGGTGACCTGCCATGAAAAAGGAAAAATTGGTTAGAGCAGTGTATTATCTCACCGTCAAGTTCTCTACGTCAACAGAAGTAGGATATATGAAAGTTAATCAAGCGACTGCCTGATGTTGCCACTTAATGTCTATAGAGATGACGAAGAAGACCCAAAACACATCTAAAAGGCGCACAAAAGCTTTGATTGAAAACACATTGTCTGTCAATACAATAACACCAGCCAACCCTAATAATTTAACCTTTGAAAGTCTAGACATCTGGGATGACTTCTGCCATCCAAAACTCAAGCTCGTAGAATAAGCATCAGCAATTTCCTTATACTCGCCAGATCCTGATTTATTCATGACGATCAGAAGTTCATTGGAACCAAAAGCCAGAAATGACCTAATAAACTTTTTACAATTCCATGCAGATGTTTTCGCCTGGTCAACTGCAGATATGCCAGGCATAGACACAACGGTGATCATGCATACGTTAAATATTGCTCTCCAAGCTAAATCAATCAAACAAAAAAAATTGCTCCAGAGTGAATTCGAGCGATCAGCAGTCGGACTCCTCTAAATCCTTGGAGAGTTTTTCCATTTCGGTAAACATAAAGCTTGTACCACGTAGAAGTTAGACAATACATATGAACAGAGATATCATAATCAAAAGCAATCATAAATTTACCTATACTATACAAGCTAGAGTGGATTCTAGATTAGTAGTTGGGTTTATCATCACCAAGAACTTCATATCAATTGGTGAAACAACCCTATTTCCCTACCTGCAGGCTAACACACTGTTACTCAGTATACCAGCATTGAGTTTAAGGTTATTCCTCTAAGGTTGAAGGTCTAAAATCCCTAAAAAAGACCTGAAGGGCAGAGTAGCCAGAGTTATGTGGGGCAAGCAGATACCCCAGCACCCAGGGTAGTTTTTGCCCAGCTAATCATGACGGTAGTTGCCTCAACAATCGCAGTTATATCCGCTGAAATAACCCTCGCATCTATTATGCTTGCAAAAGTAAGCTCCATAGTTGCCCTCTCCTGTGCCAGCTACTCTTTTTGGTTTTCTTCCACTATTCTTTTCCCTTTTTTCTTCTCTTGGGTAGCCGTGGCCTTGCTCGCTTCATAGGGAACCAATCAGCATTAGTTGCAGGATCCATACCTACAAAAGCAAGTGATGAATTAAGTTAGAAAATACTAAGTTTTCTACAACACATGTTGCCAGCATGTACCCTCTTCAATTGAGGTAACTGCCACTCCTGTGACTCCTTCTAATTTTTCCCTTAACATTTGCTATCCCTCTACATTCACTCATTTTGCCTCAGGCGATCTAGAGACACCTTCCCCATGTTGTGGCGGCCCAAGTATGGTAATCACCTATTATGGCAATCCCGAAAAAGATTGAACCTTTGTAAAATAGAAATCATGCTAGAGTATAAATATCCTTTGTGTATACATCAAGCAAAGTACCTCACATTGTATTATCAAGTGTCTTCTACTTCTTCTTTTGGCGGGGTGATCACTTTCCTCTAGCAATTTGGTTGACTGCCAAACAGTGCTCCTGAATTTTTCTTGAAGTCAAATAGTCTCTACATCTAAATTGGCGAGCATAAAAATATTCCTTCTGTTCCTACTCCACTGTGTTTATGTCAACCTTCAAATTGTTCATTAGCAAGCAGGAATTCCACTCCATAGGGAAGCCCCATTCTTTAGTAAACCACTTCTGTATGAAGAAGAATTGCTCATTGGCCACATGGGTATTGGACAGAATATCTGTGATCATCCTCTTAGTGGCTGACTGTAGATAGTACCAGCACTTATCCTGCATCCTCGATGAAAACAGAAGTTTGGTAACTTCAACTGATAGGTCCTAACCTTTCTCTTTACAAACTAAGAAATACGTTACCAGCATCACCCATGCATTTGGTTTTAATTGATTTAGAAATATCCCATACCGATTTAATACTTCACAAAAAAATGGTTATAAGGAAAAGTGAAATCCACCTCTGAAATTATGAAGAAAAAATGGCATACTATTCCCTTCAACATTTGTCACAGGTCACCCAAATAATGGGCTCGATACTTCAAACCACCCAAAATCAAAACTGCAATCTCTCAATATATCCTTCATGATAGCCATATTGATCACCCTGGCGTATGAAATTACAAAGAATTTTGTTTTAACTCTTTTTTGAATTTTGTTTACACAAGAAATTTTTTTTCATATTATCAATTAATAGTTATATTTTTTATTTTTTATGCATTAAATTTCTAAAAGAGTTTTTCATAGTATTAATTAATAGATAGTTGGATCCATTGAGTCCAAATTTTGTGTTTATTCATTGAATTTAATATCATACATTAATTTTATTAATTATTTTTTGAAATTTATTTTAATTTTTTAATAGAATTTGAATTGTTGAATTACTAAAATATAATTACAAAAAAATTATTGTCAATTAATATTTTCTCATACATTGAATTTAATTTTAATATTAATATAATATATCAATTTGACCAATGAATTACAAAGAATTATGTTTCAACTCTTTTTTGAATTTCGTTTTTTAAGGAATTTTTTTTCATAATATTAACTAAGAATTTTATTTATTATTCTTCATGCATTAGATTTCTAAGGACTTTTTCATAACATTAATTAATGGATATAGTTAGATTCACTGAGTTCAAGCTTGGTGTTTATTCATTGAATTTAATATCATATATTAATTTTATTAATTTTTAATTTTGTTTTAACTCTTTTTAATATAATTTAAATGGTTAAATTAATAAAAATATAATTATAAAAGTGGTAACCAATATTTTTCTAATTCATTGAATTTAATTTGAATATAATATATTCATACATTAACTTTACCGTTAAATTGCAAAGAATATTGTTTTGATACTTGATTTATTGAGGTCAAGCTTTATATTCATTCATTAAATTTAATATCATATATTAATTTTTTTAATTTTGTTTTTTCCTCTTTGTAATAAAATTTGAATGGTTAAATTACTAAAATGTAATTATAAAAATTATTACCAATTACTTTAATTCATTGAATTAAATTTTTATATAATACATTCATATATTAATTTTACCAATAAATAACAATGAATATTTTTTAACTCTTTTTTCTAATTTCGTTTCTCAAAGAATTTTTTTATAATATTAATTAATAATTTTATTTATTATTTTTACGTGCTAACCAATTAATAAATATGTTCTTATCTTATTTTCTCTATAAGTATATTTGCCTATCATCCCTAATCAACAAGATTATTTTACAACCATCATCATGATCATCTCTTTTAATCACTTTTATTGTTAATCATTTTTATCTTTTTATTTTTTCTGTTATTCTTCTTTTTTTTCTCAAGTTTCATTCTCTTTATCTGTATATCTCATTAAAACTTTTATTTATTTTGCTCTTTTAAAAGTTTAATTTTACATTAATATATTCTAATTTCAAAAATTATTCTTTTTTAAAAAAAATAATTTGAGTGCTGATTAAAAAGACCTAGGTTATTATATTTTATATTTTCCATCAAATTAAATTAGTTATTAAAGTCATTTTGAAACGCTTTATTTTATTATAATAAAATATTTTTTAATAATTTAAATTTTATTTCAACATTCCTATCTTTTAATAGAGCATCAAATCTAATAGATAAATTTTTTTATACATTAAAAATAAATTTTATTTATATTAAAATATTAATCATGCATCACACGGGCTTAATATACTAGTAGTATTAGAAAAAGTTAATTCGGTTTACATAACATGAAGTGGAAGTTAAAGCCTAAATAATTAATTAATTTTGGTCAATTCAATTTTTAAGTAAAACTTTACTGGAAGTTTTTATACTATAATAAAAGAAAAATTTTAATTCTTATACTATTAAATTAAATATTTTAGTCATTATATTTTTAAAATTGTAGCAAAAAGTAAAAATGATTAACGGTATTAAAAAAACTATTTAAATACCGATAAAATACTGATGAATCAAGTAATGCTAGATTTTAAATTTTATACCAAAAAATGACCCAAACCTAACCTTAAATCCAAACCTATTTTTGCATAAAATTAAAAATTTCACATCACATAATATGTTTGAGTTTATCAACATTTAAATGACTTTTTTTAAACCATTAACGTGGACTTTTAATCGATTTTTAACTTTACAAAGAGATTAAGAGTTTGTCATATATTTTACTTTTATTTTAATTAATTTTTTATTATATTTAATGGTACATATCATCATACAGATGCTCTGCAAAATTTTAAATTTTTTTTATATTTATATAGATTTTAATTTTATAAAAATTAAATGAAATAAAAATTTATAATTTTTTTCTTCCTTATTAAAGTTTTTACAAAAAAAAAAAATAAGTACTAAATCGATGTCCTCGAATTAAGATGTGCTTGAGTTGGGACCTGAAACTACATATGTTATTGGCCAAGTCAGATCACAAGTTGAAATTTTGTTAAATGATTTCTCTTGACCCGAAATGGTAGGTTTAACTTATAGATCTGAATTAATATTTTAAAATATTAAAAATTATTTTTATATTTTATATTTAAATAAAAATTTTTATATTATAATCTGATTAAAATTGTTTAACTTTTGATCAAACCTACCCGAAATGTACTGACTGTTTGGAAAGAGCAGCGGCCACGTACTACGTCTTACTAGAGTAGACCAATTGGTAGGAGTCTTTCGACAATCGCCTATCTTCTACAACATGGTAATTTTCTTAGTGACATGAAGTCGAAGTAATATTAAAAAAAAAGGATAATAATAAATCTGAAAGGTGATGTTCCATACAAATGGATGCATGGTTTAAACTCTCAAGTGGTTCTAGAATTGCCTTTCCGGATTTTGTCTGCAGCAATACTTCGGCCTTGAGTTTACCCTTTCGCTTCACTTGTTGCTTGAGCCTGGCCTGACCTGGCGTGGCCTACTTGCTTTAAAGGCTTTTGCATGTGAAGATGCTAAACGCTGCCCAAAATTCCAATGCTGGTCACTGTAGCTGCGGGTAGGTGCCGCATAGAAAAGGAAAGCAGCCATTTTACGCGCACGTGCGCGTGGCGCAATGGCATGGGGACAAAAAGAGTGGAACCCTGGAAGGAAAGGGTTGCTTGTGCTAATGGCAATTTCTGCACCACCCAGAACCAGTACTGTTGCTGAATCCTGACAGCAAAATGGGTGGTGTTTTTCCTGCAAGTAAGTGTGGTTCAAGCAAAAAGTGATTGCATCAGCAAAGCCAACTGATAAGATACTGTCGTCTGTTGTTATTGACATCGTCAACTCCAAAGCCAAATCCCCCTTAAAATTGCAGTAGCTTTAGCTAGTATTGTAATTATTTCTTACAAACTTGTCCCTACTTTTGATAAATAAGCATATTACCTTGGAATATAGATATAAATCTTTTTATTTGTTACACTAGTACGTAAATTGTTGTGGCTAGCAGGAGCAGCTAGCTAGCAGTGGCAGCGCAGATAGTATACATCCAGAGTCTGGCCGAGCACTGAAGCATCAGTGGCACTGCCGTTGCTCCACGGCCCACTCAACGTGGTAAGCAAGTCATTTGATGATTCATCTGTCCATCCATCCTGTCTGTCTAGTTCTCCTGTGAAGTGTGAAATTAGTATTGAAAGGCCAAAAGTAACCCCCAAGAGACCACGGGGCCATGACCCATCCCAGCTAGGCTGCCTGAGCGAATCCAACAAGCGGACAAGTAAGGCAAAAACAGGTGTCAGCGTTAAAGCCAGTGCCGCATATGTAATTCCGCATTTAAGGCTTTGCGTGTCTTAATTTATAGCAGGGATCAAAATATCCTTGCTTTTTCCCTTTTTCTTTGTCTTTTCTGTTTCCTTTTCTTTAGCTTTTGCCTTTGCTTTTGCATCTGTATCTCTCTCCCTCTCCGGTCTCTTCTAAGCAAGTTTCTATGCGCAAAAGACCACGTCGTCGAGACGTCAGAGATATAAATATATATATATATATATGTGTGTATATATATATATTCACTACTCCCTTCGTGAAGCATTCTCGCATCCTCTTGTCACATTGCTAAAAGCACAAAGTTAATTAATGTCTATATCCGTCTATTTATCCTCACATTAATGCCCGATTGACATAGAAATAGACTTAGACATAGTAAATATATAGGGCTGAAAAAAAGTTCACCATGCACATGTATCCTCTAGTTTTTACCATGACCTTCATATCTGTTTCATTAAATTAATAGTTTATACATATACCATAAATGTATATTATTGCTTGAAAAAGAAAAACAATTATAAAAACAAAACAGAAATCCTCATATCATCAAAAATTAGTAAAATTTATTACTGCTAGTTTCTTTTACCAATATATATGCGTTGTGGCTAATTCTTTTGTTGTACATGATAAGACATGAAAGACGTGCGGATCCTAGCTATATGTAGCTACCAAGCACTGCTTGTGTGCATTAATTCCTCTTATTCTAGACATGTAATTAAATGCTAGCAGAATATGCAAGAATCATTTTCCATGCACAAGCAACCCCTATAGAGTACAAACGAACCTCAAGCTTTTGAACTCATTTTCCATGCATAAGTAATGCAAGACTGAGACTGGAGTGATTACAGTTTCTTCTGTATAATTACAGTATGTAAATGAATGCCATTAGAGTGTAGTTTTTCCCATAATTTAAGAATGCTCCACTCACCACTCTGGAGCCTGGACATATTAAGTATGCCGGGTTTGATTTTCGCACGGCTGACTGGTTTACATCCAACAATATAGATGGCCGGGTCGACCGCTTGCCATTAATTAATTAGTCACCTCATTAAAATAAAATTAGTAAAGCTAGCTAATAAGAAAATAATATATATTTGTATGTGAGTGGCTAGGAGGCGGAAGGAGGAAAACCGCTACTATTTCTATTAGTAACTACTACCAGTATCAGTTCTTCCCTGTTGTCGGCAGATACTGTTCCGTCATAGGAACTCTGCATCATCAGTATCCATCAGGTTTCATTAGTAAAATACGTTAAAGCAGCAGATCATGGCAAAGCAAATCCTTCCCGCCCAGAAAAGAGTTGAGAACCCAGCTACTTACTTATTTGTCCTTTATATATATATATATATATAAATATATATATCATCATGATATCATATCCCCTACCAAGAAGAGATATATATATATATATCTAGTCTAAACCAGCCCCTCCAATACTCAGATGCGGAGCATCTGCTAGTTTTGCTTTTATATATATATATTGTATATATACTTATCGGTTACAAGTTCATTCCTAATTGCACACACATATGTTGGGCTCATTGAATTCAACCTTCAACAATCAAGAAGGAGAGGATCCCTCGGCCCCAGATCTGCAACTTCGCCCGCAGCAGCAGCCATCGCATTCGACTGGATTCACCTCGCACTCACACTCCCATCAAGCAATACACATGCGACAATTACTCATCAGTTGCGCAGAGCTTATCTCTCAATCCGACTTCCCCGCTGCTAACCGCCTTCTCTCCATTCTGACCTCCAACTCATCCCCGTACGGGGACTCGGTCGAGAGATTGGTCCACCAGTTTAACAAAGCCCTTGCACTTCGCATCAATCGTCTTCACGGTCCTGGAAGCCTGAGGATGATGATGAATATCAACTGTCCAGTTGCTACTACTGCACCTGCATCTACTACCATTGTTAATTACGACATTGATCCGTCTCTGCAGTCATGCTATCTGTCCCTAAACCAAATAACCCCGTTCCTTAGATTTGCTCATCTAACAGCCAACCAGGCCATTCTGGAAGCCATACAAGTAGGGCAACAATCCATACATATTCTGGACTTCGATATCATGCACGGAGTGCAATGGCCTCCCTTGATGCAGGCATTAGCCGAGCGCTCTGCCAACACCCTCCACCCTCCACCCATGCTTCGAATTACTGGAACCGGTCACGACTTGAACATCCTCCACAGAACAGGTGATCGCCTTTTCAAGTTTGCGCAGTCTCTTGGCCTCAGATTCCAGTTCCATCCGCTTCTGGTCCTAAACGACGACCCTACTTCAGTTGCTACCAACCTTCCCTCCATGCTCACAATCCTTCCGAATGAGGCACTGGCTGTTAACTGCATGTTATATCTTCACAGATTACTCAAGGACGACTCCCGTGACCTGCGCCTCTTCCTTCACAATATCAAGGCCTTGAATCCCACGGTGGTGACCATCGCTGAAAGGGAAGCCAACCACAACCACCCGCTCTTCCTGCAGAGGTTTGTCGAGGCATTAGACTATTACACAGCCATCTTCGATTCCCTAGAGGCAACCCTGCCTCCTAACAGCCGGGAGAGACTAGCCATGGAGCAGATATGGTTTGGCAGAGAAATTGTTGACATCGTGGCTGCAGAGGGAGAGAATAGGAGAGAGCGGCACGAGAGGTTGGAAACGTGGGAAGTGATGCTTAGGAGTTCAGGATTTTCCAATGTTCCGTTGAGCCCATTTGCACATTCACAGGCCAGGCTTCTTCTCCGACTTCACTACCCGTCTGAGGGTTACCAGCTTCAAATTCTCAACAACTCTTTTTTCCTAGGTTGGCAGAATCGTGCCCTTTTCTCCGTATCCTCCTGGCGCTAATTTTTTTAGCCAATATCCCTTTTGCTAATTATTGCCTAACTATTCAGTCCCTTTGCGCGACAAAAAGTATACTTAGTTATACATTAAGCAAATAGTATATGAAAGAGAAAAAAAAATAGGTCCCTTAATTTCTTCTCTATTGCTTCAGTTCAGCATTCTCTCGCTCCTCCTTATAAAAGCAATAATCCGATAACCGTCAGCAAAGATAAAGAAGATGTCAGTATGAAGTTAGTAAAGCAAGCCCCTTGGTTACAATCAGAGGAAAAAAAACCTCGTCACAAGATGGATAGTAATGCAATCTGAACTTGCCTATTTGCAGCACCCTGACATAATCACTGATCGATGGAGTGCATGCATGGGCCAGGCGTCAAGTGAATCTGTACGTTGCGTGAAAATTTTTGGAATAAACAGCTCTCTTAGTCTCAGGGCCAGCGAGTTCCCATCATCTTCGTTTCCTTGGCGTGCATCTTCAGTATTCGGGTCAGGTCTTTCTTGGGGAACGAAAAATGATGGTATAATTTTGAAAGTTGGGTACGTTGACATATTGGTTTCCCTCTTTCTACTTTGATTTCTCTTCTCTATAGCATAACCTATTGCTTAATTAATTAATTACATGTGTAACCAAAGTATCTTCTTAAGCCTCCGCTGTTGGCAACAATTGTGATTGTGATATGTAGAATATTTCATTGCGTTAATTTATTCCATCTAAAGTTTCAACTTTCAAGCACCATCTTGGATTGTTTGTCTCTTTATATTTGTGCGCTTCTTTTCTTTTCTTTTCTTTTCTTTTCTACTACAAGCTGTTTTATGTTTTATGCTAATGATTCTTCCTCACTTGCTTCATTTTAATATGGTTTTTTTATATCATGCTGTCTTTTCTTCTCTCCACTCTCTTATTAAATTCGTTGTAGGAAACAGTGAGACGTTAGTCTTTTGCAAAGGAACCACTCTTGTTTCCCAAAATTCCTTTGTCTCTCTCTTGGTGGTGGCTTTCAAGAAGAGGATGCATGGGTGTTCTTGTTTTCTGCATTAAGTACTCGTATATGCCTGTTGCTGTCTTTGGTATTGCACCATTTATTACCTTAATTTCTGCCTTTTGTCCCCTCAACAAAACTATCAAAGTTCTCAAAATAGAGCATTTTAAGCTCACCTTGCCTCCTCTAGAGCCATGCATTTGAAAACCCTCCTTCTAGCTAGGGATCTCTCGTGTCCTGTGGAGTTTCTAGGACCACTCTTATGTTGTTAATCGCCTCTTAAGTAAAATACACTTTGTTCTGAATTTTTAGAAAAAGTACCCTCTGTATATCCATTGCTGATATGGAAAATAGCTCAAGTCATACCTAAGTGGCGTTTGTTGCTATTTGTTGTCGTCGTTTCCCTTAGTCAAATTGATGAAATAGCCATTCAATAATTCTATGTTTTGTTGGAAAAGTGTCGATTTAAGTGGTAACATAAAAATAAATACCGTTAAGAAATTTTAATAAATAAAAATTAGTATAATATAATGTAATTAATACGATATATTTTATTTTTATTTTTATTTATTAATTAATTGAAAAACATAAAATACAATATATATATATTATATATACAAAAAAAAAAAAAATCAGCCAACAAGCTTTTAGGCCTTTGGCTTTCGGTAGCTGACAGTGATAAGATGGTCACATGAGGTAAGCGCGTTGCACAGCTTAGCTTGCGTGTTGAGAGTGGTGGCACAGGGCCGAGGCAAAGGCAAAAGCAATGGGGCTAATCAAGGGTTGGTGCACTGCACGCATGGCAGATGACAGAATCAATCCACCCATCTTTCGATCCGATTCAGACGTAACCTCTTGCCTCCTGGTTCTGGACTGCTGTTTGCTCGAACCATACCCATATTCTTTTAGCTACTCATTGGTATGGGGGATTGATAGATAACTAATGACAATGAGTCAATGACAGACAGCTAGCTCTTTAAATTCAATATACGTTTGGATTATTCTTTTTTTCTTCTTTAGTCAACAATAATCATTGCAATTATGGTGAAGTAGAATGACTTATAGGTAATGTTTCATTTTGCGTGCTGCGATGAGGTCATGAGGATATTCTTTTATAAATTTCCTTGTACATAGATGTTAGTTTTAATGTAACGATAGTACGAATATATTCCTCACCTTTTATATATTATATATATATATGCACATAATTTTTTTTATGTTTTAAAAATAAAAGAGTTCAATGTTATGGTTGGAATTTTTTATTTTTTAATATATAAATTAAATAAATTAAATCAAAGTACTCATCTTTCACACGTATTTAATATTTTTTTTTAATTAATTTCACTCTTAAGTTTTAACTTATATGAGAAAATTTGGGCATTGAGAAGGGGGTTTTTTTTAAGTTTATCTTTACTCCATTGCTTTGGCCGCTTTTTTGATTTTATTCTATTTGTCACAAAATAATTTTATTATATTTTTTATTTTATTTATTTTTATTTTATTTTCTTCTTATCTTTTCTCTCTCTAATTTTTAATCAAATATTTTCTTCTCTTCTTTCTAAATTTAAACCTGTTATACCTGCATAGTTGGCGACCGCCAGGAGAAAAATCACGGACGATCGTCTCTGTTCCTTAAGGCGATCGCCTTGTAATCCCTGACACATCTGACGACGTCTTAAATGCGGAATTGACACCTACAAGAGAGGCGGCCGACCTGTCGGGCCGACCACTAGACAGATAGCTCGGCATGAGTCACATCACCATCAAATCATCTGTCAACTGTGTCCCCGCAGTACTTATAAAAAGGGTAAGCAAACCAAAAGGCTTTTCTCCCAATACTTTTTTGAATCTCTTTGAGTATACTCCAAATACCCAAACACTGACTTAACCATCGGAGTGGGCTCCCGGAGTACCAACTCCGGCACCCTTCTGATTCTCTTTGTGTTGCAGGATCAGAGGCAACCTCAACGATCCTCAACAAAACCCTAAAAAGCTAAATTTTTTCCTTCAATTCTACAATAAAATTCATT
>JBBYHO010000020.1:1850599-1868934 GCA_038382025.1 Adansonia gregorii | reverse complement strand
TAACTCATCATCCGAAATTTCAAATCTCATTTAAGAATTCTATAATCTAATAATTTTGCCCATAAATTCTAAAATATATGAAAAAAATCCATAGCTAGAACAAACTTCAGAAAATGAAAGAAAAACCAATCAAAATCCAGTTAAATCCCATTTTTCTCGTATGATACAATGCAATATACATAAAAAGAGAAAAAAATCCAATGATCGCTTAGTCAAGAAAAATATAAATGAAACAAAAATTAACACTAGAGATAGAGAAAATGGGTTCCTTATGTCAAGACCAATACTCCACAACCCTAATCACAGTAAACCAATAATCTTAGATCTTGAAACCAAAAAAAAAAAAAAAAAGTCTAATATTTACTTTAAAAAAAGATCATTATTTCAAACCTCAAAAAATTGAGTTCACTTCAAGAGAGAAAAAAAAAGGAAGGTATTTTCCTTCTGGGTTTATGTTTATTTCAAACCTAAAAATATTGACTTTTTCTTCTTCTTCTTGGTCATCTTTTCAAATATGCTTACTTTTAGGCATTGCTACAACCTGAATTTCCTTTTGGGATTATAAATATTTCATAAACATTAGCTTAAGGTAAAAATCTTAAAACAAGTATCTAAAAAAATCCCAACAAATTTTTTTTAAAAAAATTACAGGACTTAAAAAAGAGAAATATTTGTGAAATATTTACCATTCCAGCAAACTTAGAGTTGAGAAATATTTATCATCCCAACAATCCAAAAATTTTAAAAATTAAAAAAAAAAACCTAAATCAAGATCTGAACTTATAGAAGAAGAGAAATATTTGATTTGAAATTAGATAAAGAAAAGAAAATAATGAAAAAGAGGGTTTCTTGTATTAATTTCAAGAGTATAATAGTGATTTCTCATTAATTCTAACAGAGTTTAGTTGTGATAGATGGAATAAAAGCATAGGAGTTATAAGTGTCATAATAAAGGATTTTCTATCAAAATGCTAAAGCGCATAGAGTGAAAATGGATTTTTTTCCTTTTTTAAATGACTTACACTAGACGATTTATCATTGTTCATTAAATAAAAAATTAATCATTCTAATTAAAAAGAAAATTTATAATATAAAATGCAATTCATATCAATTTTTAATTCAGAAAAGGTTCAATATTAATTACTTTGGAGATATATATAGAAATATTCTTTAGATAATTAGTGAAAACTAATATATTTATTAATTTTACATTTTGCATATTCCATTCTTTAAATAATTATAAAAGTATAGACTTTAGTGGACTTTATAATATATAATGCTTTTCTTAAAAAAAAGGGGGGGGGGAATCCATTTTCACTCTTATGTTTTGGTCGAATAGCAGAAAACTCTCCATGTTAGCACTTATATCCCATATGGTTTTATTTTGTTCGCTATAGGTCATATTTTCATAGGAAACCACTATTATTCTTTTTATTTCATTTTTTTACTTTTTTTCTTTTTTTCTTTTCTCTCTCTAAATTTTTATTAAATATTTTCTCTCCTTTTTAAATTTAAACACTAAAAAGCTTAATTTTTCCTTCAATTATACGACAAAATTCATTTATATGTTTATATTCATGGGTTAGAAGCTTTAAAAAGATACCATATGTAATTTGTTGATGGAGGACTCGATGTAGCAATGGGAATGGAAAAAGCACAAAAGGTTCTCCTTTTTATCAATTGAGAATTTTTTTTGTTTAGTGTTTCATAATATCCCATTTTTCGTTTGATAATTTTTCTATCTCTGGAAGATATTACTGATTAGGCACTCGATGTAGCAAAAGGAATGGAAATTTATTTGCAAATGAAGATGTAAATGTAGGGTTTTTTACAAAACTTGAAATAATTTCATTTTTCTTTTGTCGAAGTCTTTAAGGAAATCAGATTTGGAATTTTAGATGATGACTTATTTTTATTTTGGGTTTAATTGAATTATGTTTTAATTATTTATTGAAATTGATGGAGTTTAAACTTTTTTAATTGTAGTGTTTCAACTTGAAAAGAAAAATAAAGGGAAGAAGAAGGGGATTGCTAACGCATTTAGACTTTTCAATAATTTTTTCTTTTATGTTTGAATGATTTTGAATATATTTTTTAATTTGCTTTCTATTAAATTCATATGATATCACGATATATATATATATATATAATTTTATTTTAAGTTTAATTAGAACTAACATATGAAAATCATAATTTTCATACAACGCTCAAAGCATAAAATTTATGAAAAGAGTCAATAAATTAGTAACATAATCACTAATAAAAATGCTTCTCTCTTTAGTACTGAATATTAAATAAATAATAATAAACATGAATTTATATATGTTTTAGTATGAAAATTATGACTCATCGTAATTATATATATAGCTAATTTATAATGGCACCTTTTGATATGAAAATTCTCTATCCTTTGTGTAATTCGTCATTTGTTACAAAATTATATCTTTTTATAATTAATCAATTTTTAATACGTTATTATTTTTAATTAATTAATTTTAATTGGTTAATAACATATTAATAAAACTTCTATCTTATGAAATAAATTATTATATTCGTCTGTATCATTATTTTTTAAAATAATGTTATTTTCTATTATATTAACAAACATGCATATTCGTTCTATTAGTAATCTCTTAAACTAAAAAATGATAAAAAAAAAAAAACCCCCATATTGATGTAGTTTAGAGATATCAATGCATATTTAATTTAAAATACAAATTACTTCAAAAATTATTAATCCATTTGTTCTTATAATAACCATCATCTCAAAATAACACCTAAATGTCAATTACATTTTATCTTTTATTTTTTGAATGAACTTTGAATTGTTTATTATTACATTTTTTTAATTTTTGAATGTAAATAACAATTATTCTTATTATTAATTATTTCATTTTCATTGATATTTTTAACATAAATTATATGTTTTTTTAATATTTCTTTTGTTACATTCTTCAAAATATAACGTTTATAATATTATTATTAATTATATGTTATTAACTACATATTATATCTTCTATGTTCAAGGCACATCTAATTAAAACTAATAATAATAAAATCATCAACTTAAAGTAATAAGAAGATAAACCCTAAAGAGTAGTACCACTATAGATAGAAGAAAATCAAAACTGTTGAACCACAAAATTGAATTTATTCATATGTAAGTCATCCAATAATTTTAGAATTATTCGAGGTACTGACCATTTTTTTCAAGGTGTTGTCCAAAAATTCATTTCAAAACAACAAAAAATGTGATTTTGTGTTACATGTTGATTATTTATAGTTGTTGATCCTTTGAATGGTGAAAATTTTCAAGGAAAATTATATTATGCATCGTCATCGAATTTTTAAATTTTACGAACACTAAAATAATAAATACCTTTTAAATATAATAAATAATTAACTAAAAATAAAAATGAAACATATTACAAATTTTTAACCCAGGAGTTAAAAAAACATACACAAATAAAACTGCTGGTCTCAAAGGGGAACCCTTACATATGTGGCCGTACAGCCTTCAACATCCATACTATTATTAGCACGATGGGCTAGGTCCTTTAACGAGACTTTGACATCCATTAAGCCTAAAAGGCCTGCCCACTTTTAATATTACGGATTACTGAAACTCCAGTGGCAATAGAAAAAAATAGTCTTCCATTTTATTGGCACCAACTATCTATGCATAAAACCCTCTTTCAATAAGGGAAGGGAAACGAAACAGACTTCCCTCTACAATAATAAATTTGTCATTCAGGATCAAGAAATATCCAGATTAATAGTTGCATATATTTCACATACATAACAGCAAAGCAAGAAAATGCTCCTCCATTCTATCAACAGCATGACATCATACAATATATGCACTTCATTACTCTTGAAAATTGAAATATCTCTATAAGTTCAAGTGCTACCACTCATTACCTTAAAACACTGCAAACAGAAATAACATCATCAATCTCTCCACTCAAAATTCCAAACTAGTAATGAATAATAACAACAAATATTTATAACATCTAATTCTCATAACTATTTCTCATGCAACGGCTTCCCAACATAACTCCTAAGCACAGAAAACAGTGTCACTCAAAAGAATCATGAAATTAGTAACATTCAGATGAAAGCAGTCCGTCCACCCCTTCGACTGTGCCTATCGTATGCAGTGTTGAATTTGTCGACTAGCTCATTCATCTTGCTGCAAATGAAATACATATATATATATATATATATATAAAGAAATAGTGGGGGGAGAGAGAGAAAGGGTGGAATCATTTTAGCAAACGTAGGCATATTATCTAATAGAACACCCAAAAAAGAACAACACCCATCACTTCATCTCACCAAAAGCACAAGGAAAGCATCAAGTTCTTCACAGAAGTACACATAACCTACCTTGAACAGTTAGTGAACATAGCAAGATAAGTAACCAACAATGTGTCATTATATTCCTGTGAATAATTAAAAGAAAATGTTAGTGATCAAAGGATGAAAATGCAGCTTAATTATTTACATCATTTCCTGAACTAATCAATCCTCAAAAGGGAGTCACTAATCCAAAGAACATAAATGTTTGAAGGAGAAATCAATTACCAATATTTTCTACGCAGATTATTTGAACTTTTGAATTGTAGAGATATACAACAGCTTTATTTCCAACATACCCTTGCTAACTAGACTAGCATTAAAAAAATATCTTTCTTTCCACTGCGGCATCAAAATATTATAACAAAAAACAACAATCTTCTCAAAGTCTCTCAAACAAACTGTCATCAACCAACAGTTCTAGTAGATCCAAGTACCATAAAGTGACCGACAATCCAACCAGCTTTCAAGAGGTTTCCATTTCTTCATATAGAATTTGGTGACAACGGGAACTGGTACTTTATCATTAATGAATTAAGGGGAGGGTTGTCCACTCTAAAATAGCTTACTTTGATGGTGGCAATGACAAATTCCCTAGAAAAACCAAAGCTTCCCCACAACAACAGATAGAAAACAACTCTACCTTCTTGCTACAGTTAACAATCCTTCACTTGCTCAAACATATCCCCCCCCCAAAAAAAAAAAAAAAAACAAGGCTCACCATCAGAAATTCATCTTGAAATTTTTCTGATTCAATGGCAGGTAACCTTCGAAGGAGGCTTGATGCTTCCCTTAATAGTGAATTTTCACAAGGAATATCACCTGAAATGGAGAACAAATTATATTACCTCTAATTCAGGCCGTCTGATCCACAATAGCCCAAATAACAATGGAACTTTGTAACAGCCCATCCTCTAAAATTAAGTTATCTAACATCAAAAGAAACAAGAAATGACTGATCGAAAGTCACAAAGACAATCAAAGACGACTCTATTACTTTAAAAATTGCAGGACAATTTGCCAACTCTAGTCTTCAAAACTTATTAACAAAATGAAAAGTTCCAACTTATTCTGAAGTATTTTCCATCTCTAGAGATTTTATCTACACTCTACACTACAACTATGGGTTCTGTTCCTTAAAGAAATGTAAGACAACCTTTCAAATGTTAACATAAATTCCAATAAATTTAATTTGTACTACATTCAGAAGGAATGGGCATATACCTTTTTGCATTCCAACAAGATAGTGATGAAGCACCCTGATTCTGATATTCAACATCTTGATGGCACTATGTATACCAGTAAGATGAGCAGACACTGCATGCGGGAAAAACACATAAAAACAAAGAAAAAGAATTCACGGATAATAATCAAACATAGAAAATCAAAGGCTTCCATCAGAAAATCCTATGAACAAAGAAAAGAAGTAAGCAGGCTTACATTGAGTTGCTGCTGAACC
Source organism: Adansonia gregorii (assembly GCA_038382025.1). NCBI lineage: Eukaryota > Viridiplantae > Streptophyta > Magnoliopsida > Malvales > Malvaceae > Adansonia > Adansonia gregorii. The sequence goes on along the minus strand of JBBYHO010000020.1, from coordinate 1,863,116 downwards.
TCCATCAGATGGCTTTAGATGGGCAACATGATCCACAGAGATCCTTTCCGCTTCAACTGTCTGCAAGGACCACCAGAAAAAAATAAAATAAAATAGAAAAAGAGCAATCTCAGCAAATCTAGTTAGTGATGATTAAAAGAGAGCTGGGTAGAAAAGAATGAAAAGTATGAACCTCAATTGTGTAACTTGAACGGACAAAAATAAGCTGTGGAATCCCATCTATGACGTGCAGCTCTTTTAAGTTGAGATGATCAACAAGAAGAATAGAAAATTTTATCACCAAAGAATAATCAGGAACAGTAAAGGTTATCAAAATTACCCTAAACTATAGAAAGATGTTTTGTATGTGTCCTTATAAGAATGACATTCAGTATAATGCAGAACAATGCCATTGACTTCTTTGAATAGGAGATAAGCATTATTTATAATGGCACCCCTTTCTAATCACCACAAGTGGTCAGAAATTACTTATAGTCAAGAACATTAGTTGATACTTCCAAGATATGGATTTCTTAAAAATAAATAAATAAAAAAGTTAAAACACAAATGGATCAAATTAGCCAAAATAGAGTGCAAAAAAATCGCATGTTGATGAACAAAACCCGTTCAGACAATAATGAAGGAAATAATTAGGTGGAATCAACTAAATTCAACAAATCTTTACACCATGTGGAAAAAATTCAGAAACAGAGTAAGAGAGGATAAATACTGACTACTAAGAGAATGAAATAAAGATAAAAAGCTACATACCACTTTCAAAAATGGTGACTGGGAGATCCTTTTGGGCATGATTGATTGCAGGATTGAGAAGCACATAGAGAGGGCTTTCATTAATATCCATCAACTGTAACAAATGAAGAAGAGGAAATTATTAGAATTGAAATGCATTACATAAAAAGAAATGGAAAAGCAACAAAGCATTACAGTAATATGGTTCCTTTGGTAGTTAGAAGTTATAAATAGAAACGGAGAAGCATGTGATGTGAGATTGGCAAAGCATTAACAATTAATGTATTGTGAAGCTATCCCTTCTTCAAGATCACCACCACAATACTTTGTATTAGATAAATCAAAATTGATTATGAAGTAATTACTAATACTGGATGTAATGAATATGGAGATGCAACGCTTGTATGACAGAATAGACTTGCAACAACAGCAAAAAAATATAAGCAAAAAAAGAGAGGCTTGTCCAGCAATGCTGATGGATGAAAAATTCAAAATCAATTAAAAAAAGAAAGCGACATGCCCAGGAAAAACATAAAGAATGAGTAAACATACGGCTTTATGGATATGCATATCGGATTCCTCCGCATCGCTCCCAGTAGAGTACCATCCAAGTATATAAAACTGAGGGAAAACCTTTTTATCTAGGAAATATAATTGAAACACATTTAATTAGAGGTGTAAGTAAACCAATAAATTTTTTTTCATAAAAAAAAAAAAGAATTATACAGAGCTCTTGCTTCTTCTCGAGGAAGGAGCGGTCGAGGGAGCGGGTGGTAGGATCGTAGAGAAGTTCGAAGCTGTTGAAGATCTCGACGGTGCGACCTCTCTGGACCCCTATGACGCATCCGTAGACTCTCGGGGAATGCCGATAGTGTTCCACGCCGTTGCTGGCGGAGGAAGAGGTGGATGTGAGTGAAGGGTTCATCTGGGACTTCACCCGAGTGTAGTGATCCGATATGTTTACGATTACCAGCGGATGCAGCTTGAAGGTGAGGCCGCTGCTCGAAGATGACGCCATTCTGAGCTTTTTGAATTTGACCAGTCGATTGTTTGGGGCTTTGCGCTTTGCCTTCCGTTACTGCTTTCTGCTTCTGCACTTACTCTGTCTCCGAAATTTTTATTCTATTTCGACTGTTGTTTTCCTTATTGTTTTGGGTATCTGCTGCAGCCCACATTTGCGTTTTATAGCATTTATACTTAAGGCTTGGCCCACTCCAATAAACACCAGTGGGCAGCTGTGACTGTTGCTGCTAAAATGCTATCCGTCAGTTACCGTTTTTTTATTTTATATATTTTTGGTTTCCTTTAAACATGAACATTGTTACGGATGCGTCTTTTTTTATTTTTATCAGTATTCATTCTTTCAACACTTTGTTTTTTCTTTTCCCCAAATTCGATAGCTAGGCCTAGGCTACAAGAAAATTACTTGCGGCCCATTATTCTACCTCAGAACTTTTTAGCTGCATTATTATTAATCTCTGTAGGACATATTATTCCATTTTTCTCATGCAATGCATAAAGCATAAAGGCATTAGATTAAAGCTTGGTCCCAAATGTGAGGGAATCTCTGATCTTAACTGCACAGAGCACAGTAACAAAGACCGGGAAACTTTAGAAGTTCGATTAACATTGCAGATTCAACAACACGAATGTATTTGTACCCCAAAAGATAAAACACGTTAAACAAGGAATATCATCATTCATGTGCAGATCCAAGTCCAACTAAACAGCTCGCCATTAGGATTTAGGAATTGGATGATGATGATGATACCAGTACCAGCGACTGAGAACTTGATCGGTCCTCTTATTGGCTTTGATAAGGTAATTAATACTGCTGTGCTGTCTGCCTTAGATAGACAGTTCCATCTTTGAGATAAGAATGCCATCACTGTCAGCATACAACCACTCCCCATCACGAATCAAGGTTCCTGCAATGTTAATTGGGACATGCTTGTCCCCAACTGCCTTCTTATTTGATTTCAGTGGATTAGATCCCAGTGCTCGCACCCCAATATCGCATGCATTTATCTCATCCACATCTCTAATGCACCCATTCACTACAATACCAGCCCACCCCATGTTTTGAGCTGACTGTGCCAAATTTCCTCCAACCAAAGCACATCTTGTGCTTCCCCCACCATCTATAACCAGAACTCTTCCTTCACCTCTGGTATCAAGAAGCTGCCTCACCAGGACATTGTCCTCATACACCTTAAGTGTTAAAATGGGTCCTGAGAATGAACGGCGCTGCCCATATATCTTGAAGATTGGTTCTAGAGCACGCAGTTCACCACTCGCCAAAAGTGCTGCGTTTGAATCACATGCCTCAGCAGTTGCAAAGGCAGCCATACGTTTTCCTGCAGGGATTGCTATCCGAACGTCATAAAGATGTCAGCATAAATAAACGACAGCGCAAGAAGATTCTCATCTATATTTCTCTGCGCTTTCAAATATTAAATACATATTTTAGGAACAAGCTTTCGATAAAAAAAAATGCAGGCAAATATTAATCATAAATGATACACAAGTAAATCATATAATACAGCGTATCCTTTTAACTCTTTACCATGCTGCTATTCACTTTCATCCATAATTAGTAGGTAAGTCGCCCTACTGAAGTACTCCAGATGTTAAAGCATTAGGTTTTCAAAGCACCAATAAAAACAGGTGGTCATCATATGCAGTGATGATCCCATGAAAATTCTTTGTGTTGGCTTCAACAATAAGTAGTTGCATGACCTACTGTACCTTTTGTTGCTTGATGAACTGACTAAGCAATTGCAAAACTAAGGGCCTAGAATGGTAGCATGAATGTGTCGTATTTTCACTGGTCAAGGAATGGAGCCGATCTAACATTATCAAAGTGTTGCAAAGAAATAAGCAACAATATCTCAAAATTAGAGGAGAAATATCAAATGAATGGTTTACGTCCTTATTTCTAAACTGTGTTCTAGATTTGGCAATTTGCAACATACAGGATCGACATTATCAGAGCAGATTCAGCAGAACAAAAGCCGCAAAGACATGACATTCATGTGTGCTAACCCTCAAGTAAAATACAGTTACACTTTCAAATCAATGAGATAAATTATATCAGCAAGATATATGCGTTTCAGTAATAAAAAACCCGGTGTCCTGATCTCCCGTTTCAGGAACAATCTTCAAACAACGATAAAAAATTAATTTGAAAGAGTGTTCATTCATTTGACCTCTTACTTTCTGCTTCCTCCTTCCCTAAACAAAGTAGAATTAAGGAATACATTTTCCCTATACGGTATACATCTGTCTGTTATATTGTAAGTAAAAATCACATGAGGAATTCACTAAGATTATCAAAGTTTTTGGCAGAAAGAAAAGGACAAGCTAGCCAAGTTCAAACATATATTGTAGCAAATCTCACTAAATGAAATTAACAATTAATAGCTAAATACTTATTATAGGATCTAAAATCCAAATTCTTCTTTTTTTCAGGATTCATGATATTATTTCTTTGCAATTTTAGTCACTGAAGAAATTTAACGAGAAAAGTTAGTAATTAGGTCAATGGGATTAAAAAATTGCCTGTTGGGGTTAATCCTTAACAAATATAGATTAGCATCCATAACTTCCATTAACTTTTATTTATTTATTTTTTTCATTGAGGCTTCATCCTGATCTAAGTTGAGTTTTCAAATGAAGAATCCGGTAAACATTAGATTCTAGATAAGTATGTGGCCTCATCCCAAAATGGCCTCAAAAATAAGCGAGATGCAACAAAGACATAAGTGTTTTTTTTTTTGCCCAAAGAAAAGATAGATTAGGCCATTTAGGTACGGATTTGGTCATTGTTTATGTCTGTGTTTGTATTTGTTGTGGTTTTATTTCAAAATATAACATAAACGGCGAATTTGGATAATAAAAAGCCAACAAAATTTTGAAAAATTAAGTATACAAATTTGAAGTTATTTTAATAAGTGTAGATCTATGAAGCACCGATAAGGGAAAACCCGAGACAAAATTAATCAAATAATCACCTGTTAATTTCTGACAACTGAAGAGTGAATCTAATTTCTGGAACAACTGAAGAGTGAAGCCTTCTCTTTCAAAGCAAATTTCAGTGTTTACCCATTCTAAAAACAAGGCAGTAATTCATGCTTGACAAAGAAATGACAGATGTAGGAGATGAGCAGCAGTTGCTCTTGAAAGAAATAAGAGATCAAATCAGGAAAAAGAAAAGAGAGAAATGAATTTTTGGGAGAAAACTGGGATAAGGGAGGGATGGGGAGTCAATGCTGACGTTGAGAACGGGTGAAGAATAAGACAGCGGAGGGATAACGTATTGAAGTTGGGAGAAATTATTTCAGGTGCCATGGCCTACAATTTGTTTTGTTTTTATTTTTTTTTTATTTTATAATCAACTAGAATACGCCCTATTACACTCCGGGAAAATAAATTAAATTTGAAATATAATTTTTATATTAACATATGATAAATACAATAATTAAATTTTTAAATAAATTAATTTAAAATTAAAATTAAATTATTATCTTGAATAAATTAAGATATGATATAAAAATAATCAAAACAGATGGTACATAAAAAATAATATGACTACGGCATAATATATAATATACAAAAATACATAAAATCAATTATTAATCATAAATATTTGTATAAATTTATAATATTTTAAACGCACCAAGAGTAATATAAATACGATACAAACATAAATTTTTTTAAATTAAATTATTACAATAAATTATTAAAATATTAGATGAATTGATATATAAAATGCATATGACAAGAATATACAATTTTTTCTCTAAATAACATTATGATAATTTATGAAAAAAATTGAAATATAATGTGAATACATGAAAAAAATAATTAAAAAATAATATGAAAAATAATATAAATATAATGTAAGTGCATATTGTGTCAAAATTGACATAAAATTAATTATTAACATATAAAAATTTATATAAATTTATTAAGGATTTATATAAATTTATATAAAATTAATCAACATTAAGTGAAATAAGAAGTTGTTTAAGGAGATTCGAATCTCTTTCGTTGAGGATTTTAATCCCATATTATTATATTTCACTAAACCTAACTACTACATAAACTATTTCATTTCATTTTTACTTTATTCTATTCTCATAAAAATACTAACAGCTCAATTCCATTCCAGTGAGCTAGACGCAACGTAAGTTCTTCGTAAGGTTGGCCAAAGGGAGCAACCGTAAGCAATTACAATGCTTGTTTTCAAATATTTTAATAATAATCTTGAATCGTATTTGTTTTATATTTTCATGTTACAATCGTAATTAAAATATTATATATATTAAAAAATGTTAACACGTTGTATATAGATTTTAACACATTCATTTTATGTTAATATCTTTTTGTGTTATCCTATTTTTTATGTTATTTTTTTAGTTGTATTGTGTTTTAATATTTTTCTTAATGTTTATGTTTGTATTACATTTTCTAATCATAATTGCATTCAAGGTATTATATATTTATATAAATTTTGACATATTAATAATTAATTTATGTAGATTTTTGACATATCTGCCTATTTGTGTTGAGTTCATGTTATTTTTTTATGTTTTAATTATTTTTTTATGTTATGTTCGTTTCGTATAATCATGTTATGTTTAAGTTGTCGGGTTTAATTCACACTATTCAAATAACTCTCAATTTTGTATCATAGGTCATTGTGTTCGTATTATTTTTTCATGTTATTCAAGATATTATATATTTATATAAATGTTAACATGTTACTAATTTGTTTTATTAAAATTTTGATACGTTTATCTATTCATATTTTATTATATGATTATATTTATATTATAAATATATTAAGATATATAAAAAGTAATTATTTTTAAAAGAATTATTTATAGAAAATTTTATTATCAAAATTACAAACAAATAAAATATAAAAAATAATATTATAAAGTAATTACCAGTAAATTACTAATACTATTGTTATATTCTTTAAAATTATTTTTTATAAATGTTACCTTTATTATTTTGAAAAAACACTATGCAAATTGTAATTCAAACTCCTTAAGATTAGTCATTTATTGTTGTACGCACACATTTGTTTTAGTTTATATATATGTTTATTATCTTATCAGCTTGCTACATTATTTTTTCAGTTTCAACATTCAACGTAATCTAGCACTAAAGTAACGCGAAAACTAAACAAGAATTTATTTAATCCTTACCTTAATTTATTACAAATATAATTTTGGTCCTAATATTTGAACTTCCCTTGTGAAATATTACATTATATTACATAAAAATGATTAAATGAGCATTAATAAAATATACTAACCTGCATATCATTAAATTTTTAAGTTAGTTGCACAAATGTTGTGGATTGGAATTTGATTAAAATAATAATTAATTAAATTAAATTTGCTTCACATATACTTTGAGGAAAAATATTAAAAATTGCTAATACAAATATGTATCATTTAGTTATCTTAATTCAAGTGTTTAATTACTTACGATTAAATAGATTAATAAATCGTATTATTTTTTAAAAATCAACGTTGAAGAATCATATTATTTTAAGATATATAAAAATGTTTACAACTATAGTTATATAAAAGAATATTTTATAGTCAAACAAATTAATAATACAAAAAAGCATTTAATTTATGGAAACTTTAGTTTAAAATATTTTAATCAATGACGATTAAATTTGGTTAACAAATCTTAATATTCTTCTAATATCATGTTTATTACTTTTTGATAAATGAAATAAAGTTGTTAGCTAATACATCTATTGTTAAAGTTCAACCAATAATCATCAAATTATGTTGTTTAACTGGGTATAAAAATCTAAGCTTTATTTAGTAGATAGACAATATATTATTTAAGATGTGTAAAATATTTGTAGTTATAGTTATATAATACAATATCTTCCAACCAAATAAAATTACCAATATAAATATTATTTAATTTATGGGTACCTTAGTTTAAATTTTTTTAATTAATGATGATTAAATTGGGTTAACAAATATTACCATCATTCTAATACCATGGTTGTGAACAAACGAAATAAAGTTGTTACCTCCCTACATCAATTGTGCAAGTTAAACCAATAATATTTAACTTAGTAGATAAGCAATATATTCTATTTAAAGTTAAAGGCTTATTCTTCAAGATTATTACATATATTGTGAATTAATATAGTTAAAATTGGATGCTGGATTCATAATTGTATTTGAATTTTTATTAAATCAATTCAACTCTTACAATTATATTAACGGCACATATTACGACAACCAGATGGCATAATATTTATACTTTATTATAAACTATGTAATAATCAAGGATAAAACTTATAAAATGTGTATAAATTTTTTGTAAACATAATATTTTAAATAAGAAGTAAAAGATTAAAAGAATAATAATTAAAAAATTAATTAATATTTACTTGTATATGTAATTTAAAATTTAAATATAATCGAATCAAAATAATTTTAATGCAGTTAAAAAATTACAAAACCCATTTAATAATTTTTAAATTATTTAAAACTAAAACCCATAAAAAAATACCAAATAGCCGTTAGTTAGCCCCAAATATTTTTCAATTAGCTAAACCCATTAGTTGTCTATGGCTTTCCTTTGAATTACTAAATCATGAACTAGACCCATTAGCTTAACACCATAACAGCGAAATGTTAATGTTTTTGTTATGAATAGCTTTCTTGGCTCCCTGCATACGATGGGGGAAAAAAGAAGACAATAAGAACATTACCCAACAAAAAAAGATTATTTTACAACCATGTTCTCATATCAATGATTCAATTGGTTTTAGTTAAATATATTTTTAATCTTTTTTTTTGTTTGTACTTACAATGGGTTAGTATTTTTCACTTGTTTATGATTTGTTTGGTTTTGTTCTTATTTCCTCTTTGGGTTTTTTATATATTCAAATAATTTCATGTCCTATGATATTTTTTAAAGAAAAAAATTAACTTTTCACTTTTATTAATATTTTATGCTTTCAATTATGGCTCATCAAAATGCTATTGGAAGTGTTGGTTCATGTTTAGGCGCTGCTAATTACATGTATAGCTATTTCATTGCATGATCATTCGATGAATTATAATGATGTAGCTATTTGATTTATGGAACAGATGATTTTGGCCTTATTTCTCAAACTCCCTGAATAGTTATTCTACACCTTTCGATTAAAGGGGTATTTAGGAATGACAATGGAGCAAGGTAGGGACGAATATTGCAAAATCCACTTCCGCTCCACTAATGGACTGCTCTGTTTCATCACCCGCCTTGCTCTAGCATAGATGTTGAATTTTCAATGCTACTACAGCTTCCATGGATGTTGGATACATCCATTATTGCCCCACCCCATTCTGCCCTATCTGATATTTCTTATTTATATTTTTTTTCAAATAATAAAGTATACTTTCGAGGGAAAAGATATTTTTGAAACATGTCTAAACACAAAACAATAAAATATAGAGCATACATTACAAGAGATGTTGCCATATAATTATCGTATTATCTTTCTTAAAAAATTAAATATTTAAGGGTAAAAAAGTAATATCAATAGGATAGGGTGCAGCATGCAAATACCATGACTGCTCTATACTTGCCTTTCAAACAAAAGGACCCATTCCACCTAGCCTTACCTCTATTATAAAAAACACCATTTCCACTTAGAGCAGATTGGTTTGGAATCCATTGATCGGCTCGATTGTTGCCATCCTTAAGGGTATTCCGAGCTTATATTTAATACAAAATTCCTCTGGAGGATTCGAATCTCCTTTATCAAAGATTTGAATCACGTAATGTTCCATTCCATTGAATTAAACTACTGTTATAGTTATTTTATTCCATTTTAGCTATATTTCATTCCCCAGTATAGCTATTCATTATAACTTTGTTCTATTCCGATGAACCAAATATATCGTAAAATTAATGTGTCCACTGAGAGTCAAGATGATAATAGTAACACTCTTTGGAAATATGTTACTAAGTTACCAAAATCTGTTCATAGAAGTGGGAACATGCATTTTTGTGTAACTTTGTAATGCCACATTTATGGGTCAAATTCTAGGGTCAAAGCCCATTTATTGTAATAAAGTGGACAAGGGATTCAAGTGTGTCCTAAAGTAAGACAGCAACATCTTGCCAAAACGCAACAAGTGGTACAAGATGCATAGCTTAAGTTACAACCAAAAAGCATTGCCACCTTCATTTCAAACCCTAACATTATTTTTTTTATGGTTCATGCAATGTTTAGGCTTAAAATAAGAAAAAAATGCTTTGAAGAAAACAATTAATATCATTACAGAAAAGAATTTGTATAATGAAAATTATCTAATTGTTTTTTTTAGAGGATTGCCTTTTCATTTTGCTTAGAATTCGCATTATATGAATTTATACACCTTAGGTACTATCAATATGATTTCTAGTTTTATATCTTTAGGGTATAATGCTTTGAGGACTAAATTATTGTAAAAAGAATGGGCAAACGTAAGGAGACTATTACAACCTATAAAAGGAATATGAATAGAGAAAGGTGTCAATCTATATGAGATGGATAGATACATGCACAGGGAAGACATTGATAAATTTTTATAGCCATTTCTAAAGGTGGGGTTGTTCTTTTAAAAGTTGTCAATTGTGAAAAGGAATACGAAGATAAATATTATATGGCAATTTTAATTAAAGATACCATAATAGAGATTGGGCAAAAAATGTTATTCAGGTATACTATACAATGAAACGGTTTGTAAAGCAGCAAGAACATAAGTGGAGAAACAACGTCTTTATATTTTTTGGACACCTTTTTAGGTGCATACTTTTAGTCTTGGTCTTAAGAACATATGTGTTGCAAAAAATAATAGGAAAAACGAGGTTACATATGAAGTTTTGTGTTGAATAACTATTGTTAGTGAGGATTCTATATTTATAAGAAACTTGGTCAGTCTCAAGCTCAAATTTCAATTTTTTACAGGTTTCAAATAGGATCAGCTCAGATTAGGGTTCGGAGTAGCTCCGGGGGGTTTTTGTGCTTAGGCTTGCTTTGCTAGCTCTAATGACGAATTCATATTCCCATTAATCTTAAAGGCATTCGTTTGGTTAAACTTGCCTTTATTGAAAATTAGCATGTTTGGTTCATTCTAAATCACTTGAATACTAAAATACCCTTACCTTTTTACAAGCCAATACTAGGATGTTCAAATAATTTTCTAATATACAAAATTAAAAATAATTTGCTAACATGCAAAAGAAGACCTGCTATTTTAGTCCCATAATAAAACTACAATTAAAACATTGAATATACCTAAATTTACAAAAAAAAAATTAAAATTATTTGCCAATATACAAATAAGTAAAGTTGTGCAAGCCTTAACAAAAATATCATAATTAATTCTTTATTATAATAAAAAGAATGACATACATAATTATTATTGCTTATATAATTTGAACTGCTTTGAAATATTTTTTCTGGTTGTAATGTCACATTTAAGTTCCAATATTCTAGAAATGTAGTTTTTGAAACCCTTCAATCCCTAGACATCTTATGGCATTCCGATAGCTCAAGACTTATACTTTGGCTTTATCCTAAGTATTATAAAAACTTGAACTAAGCCTCTTGAAAACAACATGATACTTTGCAGAAAGCAATAGTCAAATGCAATTCATATTCTGTATCATTTCTACTTCTTAACAAATTTTCTTTTCATGGAAGGCAAATTCCTAAATTCATAAAGTGCTAGTAAACCAACAAAGAACGACGAAAAATAGTGCCCCAAACCTAAAAAAAAAAGAAAAAAAAGTTTTGCATCACTAATAACAAGATATTCAAAAGTCACAATGTAGAAAATGCAAATATCTCATGAATATATGCATAGATAAATATTTAAAAAAATCAAAGATAAATATTGAGATTAAATAAAGAAAAATGTAGGATGCAATACTATAATCAAATAGTTATATTTCGAATGCCTAAATTTTCATGTTCAAATGCCATGAACTAAACCTTTAGATACAAACCCTAAATTTATCCATTTTTATAATCTTCATAATCTGTTACGGCAGAATAAACGCAAGAAGATGAAAGCAATGTTAAGTAAACTATACAAACAATGCTAGTACAAATTAACGCACAAAAAAATTCTAGATTATTATACCTTAATTCATTCCATTCCGTTCTCGTTCTTATTAGCTACCTGATCCTCATGGCTTTGTTCTAGATTCCTTTTTGTGATTGTGCACTCTTCAATAGTGTGGTGCTCTAAACATGATGGAGAGGTTGTATCATTTATGAAAACATCCAGTAATGTTTTTGCAACACTTCCACCAAGTTAAACTATACAATGAATATCTAACCACACTCTTAGTCTAAACTTTGCGCAAACAATTTTTACTTTTCATGGTAGGTAAATTCCCAAAATGAATGCCAAGAACAGCCCAAAAATCTAAACCACAAACCCTTATTCAGACCCTCAAAAGATCCAAATGTATAACATAAATGCCTAAAGTATAACCCTAAACAAATTCAAAATCAAAATCCTAAAAACCCCTAATAATCAAAATACTTAACATGTAAACACATATTAATCAATAAAATGTGAAAAACAAACATACCTAAAAAAGGGAAGATTGAGAGGTAAGAGAAAAGTGAGAAGTGGAATGCTAGCAAAAAGGAGAGCGGCTAAGTAGTATAAGGTGATTCATGGCATGCATTGTAATTTAACAATATTTAGGGGCAAAACATTATGAAAACATAAAAAATAAGGTAAATGTG
>JBBYHO010000020.1:1829502-1850499 GCA_038382025.1 Adansonia gregorii | reverse complement strand
TTTTTTTTAGCTTTTGGATTTTCTTAAAAATTTTCTTTTAAGTTTTTATTTTATTATAAAATGATATATTTAAATAGTTTGGCCTGTATAGTTACTTACATATCAATTTAGTATCCGTTCCTAAATTGCAAAAAAATAAGAAATAAAATTATTTTTATATTTTTATTTTATTTTTAGATGATATATTTAAAAGTTTGGTCCACACATTGACTTGTAGATCGATAGAAGATCCATACTTAACTGACACAGAAAAAGGTTAAAAAATTATTATATTAATTTATAATTTTTATTTTTAAATGATGTATTTAAAGTGGTTAATTCACATATCGACTTGTAGGTCAATTTATGATCCATACCCAATCTTATAGAGAAAAAAGTTTTAAAAAAAATATTTTACTAATTATTTTAATTTTAATTTTAAATAATGTATTTAAAGAGATTGATCTAGATGTTCAATCATAGGTCCATTTAGGATTTGTACTCGATTAGTTCAAAAAATATTTTTATTTTATTTTCAAATGATATGTTTAAAATGGTTGGTTAATGCATTGACTCATAAGTAAATTCAAGATCTGTTACCTATTTGATAAGAAAAGAAGAACAAAAAAGAGATTTATTTTATTAATTAATTTTATTTTAATTTTAAATAATGTATTTATAGGCGTTAGAGTGTACTTCTTTTATTTTTTTCAATAAAATATTTAAAACAGTTGGTTAGCAAGTTGATTTGCGAGTCCCATTTAAGATTTATACCCAATCCAAAATAATTATCATAATATTAATATCATTTAAAATTAATTTTTAGCATTAATTACTTAACAAATTTAAAAACAAATTAAAAGTGTTTTATATAAAAGGGCATTGTGCGAGCCAAACTTGAATCTATAATTTTCTACCTAAGGCCCAACCTATCTAGAAAATGGGTTTTAATTTTTATCCAATACTTTTTTTTTAGCCTAACATTTTTTATCAATCCCTCTTATATATCAAGCTGGCCTTTAAGTTTAGATGGATACCTCAATCTTTAAATAGGTCTACACACAGATCAACTAGGTTGATTATCATCAAAAGTCAAATACTAGAGTTTTTTCGGATTTTTAGGTTAAGACTTACATTTGGTTGGATAGCCAATTTAAAATTTTCAATTATATGATAGAGTGATCATACCTACTTAAGATATCACAATCTTAACTAATTCATTCCTAACATGCATGCTGCAACAAGATGGTTACTTCAAGATTACTCTAAGGTCGCATGTGGCATAAATGCATTGCCTCCAATGATAAGCCAAACGAATAGTTGTCGAAGCCTTCTCAAGGCATGGAGATTTATCGATACTGGTTGGTTGATCTTGTTTTGATCATAAATCAAAAGGTTCTCTCTTTGTTTTCACTTCAGGTCGAACCTTACTAGTGTTTTAACTATCCTGTTTTCTTACGTGAATTCTTTCTCAATCAATAGTCTTACCCTTAGCCAATCACTTTTGAAGACTATCACATAAATAATCTACATAATAATGCAAAACTAAATAATAAATTTACAAGATTGTTTGATGTGAAATCGATCTTGATTAAATGGTTTAAGATAAAATAGATAATCAAAAATTGTCTTTTTATCACAAAACTAAGTTCCTCAAAGATGTCAAGAGTTTGAATATTGTATTTGTCTAAGAGAAATAATTTTTTTTAATTCTTTTCGGCCTAATGAACACGCGTGAATGATCGAATGAAGTCTTCATTCTTAATAGATGAATCACTTAGGCAAGGAAAATATTTTTCTTGTTAAATTGGCCGAATCAATAATATGTATTGTAGGAATTTTTTTTATTCGTATAGCTGTCTCTTGATAGTTAACATTCCAAAAACAATAATTTCCCAATGGAAATTACATGGAAGGTATTACCAATTATTACCAGTTATGGGAGCTCATTCCAACAGCTATCATGCAAAGAGACCACCAATTTACCTAATATGGAACCAATATTGGGCTACCAAGGGATAGTGACAATAGGAGTTTGATTTAATATTAAACTTCTTGTCAAGGATAAAATTCTTTCATCTTCTCTAGCTCAACCATGACTATATCCCATAGTGCCATAGTTGGATGCATCGCACTTATGTCCACATGACTCAGCTGGCCATTGACACTCAAAGGTGAAGAGCTTGATTCATTATGAACCTCTCAAAATCTCGATAAGATTCAACCAAGTCAGTTTAAACAAAAACAAAGTTTGATTCATAATCAAACTCCTTGCTTATGTAAAACTTTTTCATTGAGGAAGTCCCAAAGTCCTAGTCAAATCTAACTCTTAATGGTAAGCACAAATTAAGACATAATCTAAGTAATATTCGATTTAGTAAAATATCAAAAGGCAGAATTTGATTTGCAATCATATTCCTCAAAAATGAGAAATTTATTTCTCATTTTGGACAACTCCAATTTTATGCGAAAACAACTTATCTGAATACATGTTTACTTCTAAAAAATGTCTTGTTATGATAAGCTTATCTACTTTGTAATATTAAGACATCTTTATTTGGATTCGTCATATCCAAATTGTCTTATTTTAAACTTAATTAAACTTATTTAATTAAGTCCTTTAAATTTAACCTTTCATTCAATTAAAAGTTTAACTTAATCAAATCCCAAGTTTTATCCAACCAACCGTATTATATATTATTTGTGACTCATTAAGTTCCTAATATATTAGTCATGAGTATAAATTATAATCTACATTTTTTAACATAGCTTATAATTTATAAACATAGATCTTAAGTAGTATCTAATAATGCATCAAAATTGAGGAAAGGTAAGAAACAAAATGAGAAAATGAAAAGGAAGAGAGGAAGCACCACTGACGCCAATCCAAAATGTCAATATATATACACCCATGCATACATATATATATATACACACACACAAACACACACACACACATATGAATTTTATTTATATAAAAAAGTTATCAAAATTATATTAAAAATTAAATCAATGGTAACCAAAATTATATAAAATTTTATCAAAATTATACCCAAAGAATGATTGTCAAAATTATATTAAAAGTTACAAAAATTATATCAATTGGGATCAAAATTATATTAAAGGTAATAAAATATTATTACAAAAGTTATCAAAACTATATTACAGCTGATCAGAATTATTACAAAAGTTATAGATAAGTATTTGTCGCAAGATGAATTTTGAAATCCTGAAAAGATGTATCTTTTAATCATCACTAGATTTTGAGCTTATGGATTTCCCTATAAAACTTTCATCAGCATCTTGACAACTTTTGCACTTCAATTTGCTTTGTTTTGTGTTATTCTATTTTCAAGTTTCTTATCGATGTCATATAAGCACAATGCAAAATAATATGAATTTTTTAGATCCAATGATTGAATTTCATTGTATATTTGTCATTGTTCTCAAAATGTCTAGACACTTTGCTTTGGGGACGCAAGATTCTTATCTAACCTTACTTCAAAAGATATGAAGTAGAACATTATTGTAAGATTAATGCTCTTTTGAAATCTAATAATTTTATCAATTTGAGATGCAAAATGAAAATATAATTGTTTTAACAGAAGTAGTAACTAACTTGATTATGACAACAAATAAAAATGACTTGTATTCAAACAAGCTTTGAGGACTAAATTATTGCAAAAAGAATGGGTAAACGTAAGGAAATTGTTACAACCTATAAAAGGAATATGAATAGAGAAAGGTGTCAATCTATATGAGATGGATAGATAGATGCACAGGGAAGACATTGATAAATTTTTATAGCCATTTCTAAAGGTGGGGTTGTTCTTTTAAAAGTTGTCAATTGTGAAAAGGAATATTAAGATAAATATTATATGGCAATTTTAATTAAAGATGCCATAATAGAGATTGGGCAAAAAATGTTGTTCAAGTATAATATACAATGAAACGGTTTGTAAAGTAGCAAGATTATAAGTGGAGACACAACATCTTTATATTTTTTGGACACCTTTTTTGGTGCACACTTTTAGTCTTGGTCTTAAGAATGTATGTGTTGCAAAAAATACTAAGAGAAATGAGGTTACATATGAAGTTTTGTGTTGAATAACTATTATTAGTGATGATTCTATATTTATAAAAAACTTGATCAGTCTCAAGCTCAGATTTCAATTTTTTACAGGTTTCAAATGAGATCAAATCAAATTAGGGTTCGGAGCAGCTCCAGTGGGTTTTTGTGCTTAGGCTTGCTTTGCTAGCTCTAATGACGAATTCATATTCCCATTAATCTTAAAGGCATGCATTTGGTTAAGCTTGCCTTTATTGAAGATTAGCATGTTTGGTTCATTTTGAATCATTTGAATACTAAAATACCCTTACCTTTTTACAAGCCAATACTAGGATGTTGAAATAATTTTCTAATATACAAAATTAAAAATAATTTGCTAACATGCAAAAGAAGACCTGCTATTTAAGTCTCATAATAATACTACAATTAAAATATTGAATATAAATAAATTTACAAAAAAAAAATTAAAATTATTTGCCAATATACAAATAAGTAAAGTTGTGCAAGCCTTAACAAAAATATCATAATTAATCCTTTATTATAATAAAAAGAATGACGTACATAATTATTATTGCTTATATAATTTGGATTGCTTTGAAATATTTCTTCTTGTTGTATTGTCACATTTAAGTTCCAATATTCTAGAAATGTAGTCTTTGAAACCCTTCAATCCTTCCACATCTTATGGCACTCCCATAGCTCAAGACTTGTACTTTGGCTTCATCCTAAATATTGTAAATACTTGAACAAGCCTCTTGAAAACAATATGATACTTTGTAGAAAGCAATAGTCAAATGCAATTCATATTTTGTATCATTTCTACTTGTTAACAAATTTACTTTTCATGGAAGGTAAATTCCTAAATTCATAAGGTGCTAGTAAACCAACAAAGAACAATGAAAAATAGTGCCCCAAACCTAACAAAAAAGAGAAAATTTTTTTGCATCACTAATAACAACATATTCAAAAGTCACAATGTAAAAAATACAAATATCTTATGAATATATGCATAGATAAATATTAAAAAAATCAAAGATAAATATTGAGATTAAATAGAGAAAAAAGTAAGATGCAATACTATAATCAAATAGTTATATTTCGAATGCCTAAATTTTCATCTTCAAATGCCATGAACTAAACCTTTAGATACAAACCCTAAATTTATCCATTTTTATAATCTTCATAATCTGTTATGGTAGAATAAACGTAATAAGATATAAGCAATGTTAGGTAAACTATACAAACAATACTAGTACAGGTTAACACACAAACAAAATTCTAGATTATTAGACCTTAATTCATTCCATTCCGTTCTCGTTCTCATTAGCTACTTGATCCTCATGGCTTTATTCTAGATTCCTTCTTGTGATTGTGCATTCTTCAATCGTGTGGTGCTCTAAACATGATGGAGAGGTTGTATCATTTATGAAAACACCCAGTAATGTTTTTGCAACACTTCCACCAGGTTAAACTGTACAATGAATATCTAACCACACTCTTAGTCTAAACTTTGTGCAAACAATTTTTACTTTTCATGGTAGGTAAATTCCCCAAATGAATGCCAAAAATAGCCCAAAAATCTAAACCACAAACCCTTATTCTGACCCTCAAAAGATCCAAATTCATAACATAAATGCCTAAAGTATAACTCTAAAAAAATTCAAAATCAAAATCCTAAAAACCCCTAATAATCAAAATACTTAACATGTAAACATATATTAATCAATAAAATGTGAAAAACAAACATACCTAAAGAAGGGAAGATTGGGAGGTAAGAGAAAAGTGAAAAGTGGAATGCTAGCAAAAAGGAGAGCGGCTAAGTAGTCTAAGGAGATTCATGGCATGCATTGTAATTTAACAATATTTAGGGGCAAAACATTATGAAAACATAAAAAATAAGGTAAATGTGACATACATGTTTAATTCCTCGAATTTAACATAATCTTAGAAAAAGATGGCTACAAGACTATCTCTAATATTGCTTAATCTTGGCACTATAATATTACAAAGATTAAGGCATATTTTTAAACAAATAAAGTAATCTCATGATGAAATTTTAGATTTGAGTCTGTAAGCAATATTATCCCAACCAAACCTCTTAAGGACTTTTTTTTTAGCTTTTGGATTTTCTTAAAAATTTTCTTTTAAGTTTTTATTTTATTATAAAATGATATATTTAAATAGGTTGGCCTGTACAGTTACTTACATTTCAATTTAGGATCTGTTCCCAACTTGCAAAAAAAATAAAAAATAAAATTATTTGTTATATTTTTATTTTATTTTTAGATAATATATTTAAAGGTTTGGTCCACACATTGACTTGCAGATTGATATAGGATCCACACTTAACTGACCCAAAAAAAAGTTAAAAAATTATTATATTAATTTATAATTTTTATTTGTAAATGATGTATTTAAAATGGTTAATTCACATATCGACTTGTAGGTCAATTTATGATCCATACCCAATCTTATAGAGAAAAAAGTTTTAAAAAAATATTTTACTAATTATTTTAATTTTAATTTTAAATAATGTATTTAAAAAGGTTGATCTACATGTTCACTCATAGGTCCATTTAGGATTTGTACTCGATTAGCTCAAAAAATATTTTT
Source organism: Adansonia gregorii (assembly GCA_038382025.1). Taxonomy (NCBI): domain Eukaryota; kingdom Viridiplantae; phylum Streptophyta; class Magnoliopsida; order Malvales; family Malvaceae; genus Adansonia; species Adansonia gregorii. The sequence goes on along the minus strand of JBBYHO010000020.1, from coordinate 1,843,838 downwards.
ATTTTATTTTCAAATGATGTGCTTAAAATGGTTGGTTAATGCATTCACTCCTAAGTAAATTCAAGATTTGTTACCTATTTCATAAGAAAAGAAGTTCAAAAAAGAGATTTATTTTATTAATTAATTTTATTTTAATTTTAAATAATGTATTTATAGGCGTTAGTTTACACCTTTTTTTTATTTTTTTTCAATGATGTATTTAAAACAGTTGGTTAGCAAGTTGATTTGCGAGTCCCATTTAAGATTTATACCCAATCCGAAATAATTATCATAATGTTAATATTATTTAAAATTAACTTTTAGTATTAATTACTTAACAAATTTAAAAACAAATTAAAAGTGTTTTATATAAAAGGGTATTATGCGGGCCAAGCTTGAATCTATAATTTTCTACCTAAGGCCCAACCCATCTAGAAAATGGGTTTTAATTTTTATCCAATACTTTTTTTGAGCCTAACATTTTTTTATCAATCCCTCTTATATATCAAGCAGGCCTTTAAGTTTAGATAGGTACCTCAATCTTTAAATAGGTCTACACACAGATCAACTAGGTTGATTATCATCAAAAATCAAATGCTAGAGTTTTTTTAGGATTTTTAGGTTAAGACTTACGTTTGGTTGGATAGCCAATTTAAAATTTTCAATTATATGATAGAGTGATCATACCTACTTAAGATATCACAATCTTAACTGAATCATTCCTAACATGCATGCTGCAACAAAATGGTTACTTCAAGATTACTCTAAGGTCGCATGTGGCATAAATGCATTGCCTCCAATGACAAGCCAAATGAATAGATGTCGAAGCCTTCTCAAGGCATGGAGATTTATCGATACTGGTTGGTTGATCTTTTTTTGATCATAAATCAAAAGGTTCTCTCTTTGTTTTCACTCAAGGTCGAACCTTACTAGTGTTTTAACTATCATGTTTTCTTAAGTGAATTCTTTCTCAATCAAAAGTCTTACCCTTGGCCAATCACTTTTGAAGACTACCACATAAATAATCTACATAACAACGCAAAACTAAATAATAAATTTACAAGATTGTTTGATGTGAAATCGATCTTGATTAAATGGTCCAAGATAAAATAGATAATCAAAAATTTTCTATTTATCGCAAAACTAAGTTCCTTAAAGATGTAAAGTTTGAAATATTGTATTTGTCTAAGAGAAATAAATTTCTTTTTAATTCTTTTTGGCCTAATTAACACGCGTGAAGGATCGAATGAAGTCTTCATTCTTAATAGACGACTTTGGCAAGGAAAATATTTTTCTTGTTAAATTGGTTGAATTAATAATATGTATCGTAGGAATTTTTTTTATTCGTATAGCTACCTCTTGACAGTTAACATTCCAAAAACAATAATTTCCCGATGGAATTACATGGAAAGTATTACCAATTATTACCAGTTATGGGAGTTCATTCCAACAGCTATCATGCAAAGAGAGCACCAATTTACCCAATATGGCACCTATATTGGGCTGCCAAGGGATACGGAGAATAAGAGTTTGATTTGATATTAAACTTCTTGCCAAGGATAAAATTCTTTCATCTTCTCTAGTTCAACCATGACTCTATCCCATAGTGCCATAGTTGGATGTATCGCACTTATGTCCACATGACTTGGCCGACCATTCACACTCGAAGGTAAAGAGCTTGATTCATTATGAACCTCTCAAAATCTCAATAGGATTCAACCAAGTCAGTTTAAACAAAGACAAAGTTTGATTCATAATCAAACTCCTTGCTTATGTAAAACTTTTTCATTGAGGAAGTCCCGAAGCCCTAGTCAAATGCTAACTCTTAACGTTAAGCACAAATTAAGACATAATCTAGGTAACATCCGGTTTAGTAAAATATCAAAAGATAGAATTTGATTTGCAATGATATTCCTCGAAAATGAGAAATTTTTTTCTTATTTTGGACAACTCCAATTTTATGCAAAAACAACTTATCTGAAGACATGTTTACTTCTAAAAAATGTCTTGTTATGATAAGCTTATCTACTTTGTAACATTAAGACATCTTTATTTGGATTCCTCATATTCAAATTGTCCTATTTTAAACTTAATTAAACTTATTTAATTAAGTCTTTTAAATTAAAGCTTTCATTCAATTAAAAGTTTAACTTAATCAAATCCCAAGTTTAATCCAACCAACCGTATTATATATTATTTGTGACTCATTAAGTTCCTAATATATTAGTCATGAGTATAAATTATAATCTACATTTTTTTAACATAGCTTATAATTTATAAACATAGATCTTAAGTAGTATCTAATAATGCATCAGAATTGAGGAAAGGTAAGGAACAAAATGAGAAAATGAAAAGGAAGAGAGGAAAGCACCATCGACGCCAATCCAAAATGTCAATATATATACACCCATACATACATATATATATATATATATATATACACACACACACACAAACACACACACATATGAATTTTATTTATATAAAAAAGTTATCAAAATTATATTAAAAATTAAATCAATGGTAACTAAAATTATATAAAATTTTATCAAAATTATACCAAAAGAAGGATTGTCAAAATTATATTAAAAGTTACAAAAATTACATCAATTGGGATCAAAATTATATTAAAGGTAATAAACTATTATTACCAAAGTTATCAAAACTGTATTAAATGTGATCAAAATTATTACAAAAGTTATAGATAAGTATTTGTTGCGAGATGAATTTTGAAATCCTCAAAAGATGTGTCTTTTAATCATCACTAGATTTTGAGCTTATGTATTCCCCTATAAAAGTTTCATCAGCATCTTGACAACTTTTGCACTTAAATTTGCTTTGTTTTGTGTTATTCTATTTTCGAGTTTCTTATCCACGTCATATAAGCACAATACAAAATAATATGGATTTTTTAGATCCAATTATTGAATTTCATTATATATTTGTCATTGTTCTCAAAATGTCTAGACACTTTGCTTTGGGGACGCAAGATTCTTATCTAACCTTACTTCAAAAGATGTGAAGTAGAACATTATTGTAAGATTAATGCTCTTTTGAAATCTAATAATTTTATCAATTCGAGATGCAAAATGAAAATATAATTGTTTTAACGGAAGTAGTAACTAACTTGATTATGACAACAAATAAAAATGGCTTGTATTCAAACATTTTAGTATTATAATATATGCAAAATAAAACATTCTGCAACCAATATAATGGGCGAAAAGGAGCATATAACGTTTCCCCTCAAACAATTTGCGAATAGACTTAGAAAAGAATAATTTCTGTAATCGAAATCTGTTGGTATGTGAGCTTCAGGGTTCAATTCCTCCAGCAACAAATTTTTGGGAAGAAGAGTCCAACAAATTTTTTTAAAAAAATGAAACATATAACCGTTGATCCGTTAAAGAAATGCAAAGTAGTGGTACAAGTTTTCAAAATCATGCGTGTACTGAAAGCCATATTTGTTTGGCAAAAAGCAATTGGAGAAACATGTAGAAATCATAGACAGCATAGCGGTTGGTGCAAAATATAAATGACCCGACCGGAGCAGATTATTACGTCCATTGGCATTTCCATGAACACAAGTACGCAGCCATCACCAAGTCCCAAGGGTTAAATATGAAGTGGCAGGCCGTTTCTTTTCTTTCCTTCTCTTTTATTTGGCACTGGAGCGTTCATCGTACGACCTTAACCGAATTAACTAATAGAAATTAAATTCACTTTGTTTAATTAGTTAATAAAAAAATTTTAAGTTCAGTTACTGAAAGAAAAATTTTAAAAAATGTTGGCTATAGATTAATTTAGTTAAAATAATCAAATTAATTAAATTATATAAAAAATATAAAATATGATATTTTTAGTTCTTATTAAATGTTTTAAGTTTTATATTATTAAAATTTGTATTTGTTATATATGCAAATTTTATTTATATTTGATATTTAAATATTTATTGTATGGTTATGCTCACTTAGAGTATAAAATGTTAAAAATTTTAAATTTTAAAATCAAAATAAAAATTAATTAATTCAATTAACTTATTAAATTATTTAAAATAATTTTGATTCTATAAATATAACTTTTTTATTTTAATTTAATTAATTATAAATATAAATAAAAAATTAATTAATTCAATTGATAATATTTCAATACCATCAATTAATTTAAAACTGTCAATTCAACAACTTTATTTGGTAGACAAATGAAGTACGTAATGTTGGTGAAAACTGTGCTACATCGATAATTAATATTGTTAAATTCAATCTTTACGAGGAATTAATCTTTGTATCTTTAATTTATTTATAAATGTGATGAATCCATGATACAGTACTCCGGCCTTACTACGGCACAGTCAGTCGGTCAGTGATACAAGGAGATTTAAATGAAGGGTTTTTTTTAAATATTTTTTTGTGCTTTTTTTGTCCTTACAGAGTCAGAAACATGGGTTTGGTTTGTTAATCAGGAAACCTCGGAAACAGCAATGTAGAAGGTGAATGAAAGTTGGAAAAGCACCCAAACACTCGGTCAAACTTTTTTTTTGACCTAGTTTCAGATTTCCCTCTTTTTTCTTTTTTTTTTTTTCCCTCCATTGATTCGGGCATTTCATTTCGGTGGAGGAAATGCACATAAGTAGCGCACAACTCTTAAAATATGGGTACTACTACGCAATTAAATATATACTTATATAATTGATGATATTAATTGTAGGAGTGGCATGAATTGAAGACAAGACTCTAAAATTTTGTAGAAGTATATAGTATAACTAATCATATCTTAATAATCTGATAACTATACAGAGGACATACACAGCTACATGCATATAATAATAATAATAATAATAATAATAATAGTCCATCCAAATGGCACATTATTGCCATATACGATCAAAATGAAAAATTTCACGCTTCCAGTTCCAGCTGCCAATTTTTTATTCTTTTCCCTTGTTTATTTTGGCGAAATGATACTGCATTTCATTATTTATTTCATTCCATCTGCAGCCAAAATCGAGAATTAAGTAATGAATAGATGGGTGGAGAAAGACTATATATAAAGAATAATATTAAAACAATAATATCTTCTTTTGCTAATACGAGAGGTTTAATTAGAAACAGATTCTTAATATATTTCCGAAAAATAAGAACAAGTTAATTAATTAATTAGTAGCAATGATATTTGAAGGCAAGGCCAGGTAAATAGAATTACTACCACTACTAGTGCGTCTGGTATAATAAATGAAATGTAATATACGTGGGAATAACTCTAGACGTTAATGAGCTAAACACGTACGATTAATGATCTGATCGGCTAAAAAAATTAGAAGCAAAGCAGATTAGACTCGAATTGGATCAATTCCTTGCTCCCAAGTCCCATCCATAGCATGGCATAGCATAGTGTAGCATGCAGAAGATATAATAATAAATTAATTAATAGAGATAACAATTGGTCATCTCATCAACCTTTCATTATTATTATTTTTTATTTATGGTATAATTAAATTAAATTAACCAATCCTCCCGTCAAACACGGTTCCGGATTAATGAATGAATAAATGATTCATTTGTTTGTCCTCTGTCAATTTAACAACATTTTACGTTGGATACACCAGACAAGATGAGATGCTCTTCCTTGCTTCCACAATTTCATCACACTCTCTCTCTCTCTCTCTCTCTCTCTCAATGCCTCTAATTTCTTAATAAAATCCTTTTTGGTCTCTTTCTCACTCTATTACCGTTATTATTATTAATAAATTAATTTACTTACCGTCTGTCATTAACTTAATCTTGAAAATGGATTCTTGGGAGCTCCGATGCCCGCCTGTCAATCCAATGTCCTGTGGCTTTATTTGCAATTGCTTGGAAAAACACTGAATGAAGGGGCAGCTGCCAAGTGGCAACAAGGAAGAAGAAGCGGTTATTACACCTTCACTTTGTTAGGTTCCAGGCAAGATAACAGGTTTTAGGTACATTAACAATAATAATAATTTTAGTTGCCAGCATTAGTTTAGTTACACGTAATTTTGCTTATTTGTTTGTTATTGTTAATTATCACATCACAGACAAAAATTAAAATTAAAATGAATTATTCTCTAATTATGGCATGACACAAAAAAACCCATTGACGTGGCCATCTCCTGCCTGCCCGCCTTAGCTTCCTCTGTGGCTGGCTGGCTGTCTGTGCATTTCCCCAATCAGATGAGCTGAGAATTACCGCCGCTGCATGCAGGCTGGCTGGCTGGCCGGCTGGGCATGAAAAGATTGCGAGAGGGCCCATTTAGTCATTTTCTATTCTGTTCCAACTTCCAATGGTGAAAATAACATTAACCCAACCCGGCCCACCCGATACATTGCCCCCACTCCAAAAGGAAGCATCTTTAGTAACTGATTTAATTAACAGTATCGGTACAAAATCCAAGTAATCGTATGAGATGAGAGGTAAGGATTAGGGGAGGGAGGGAAGAGAAGAGGAGAGATAAAATGCGAGAACTTTTTCTTTGTTGAGCTCTTTGAATAAATTAATTCATTAATTAAATAAATAAATTACCTTTCTTTTCATTCTTCAAAGATTCCATTCATTTCTCAGGTCCACCACCATTGCAAGACCCTCTCCTTTTCTCTCTTTCTCCGTCTTCGTCTTCATCTCCATTTTCTTCTTCCTTTTTCTTTTTCTTTTATTCATTATTTATTTATTTATTTATTTATATAATACATATATATAGACAGTCTTAACTCTGTAATATTTTATTTCGATCAGAATTTACGTTTTTTTAATATTATATATATATATATTCTGTAAATATATCTGTTTATTTGGTAGTTTTCTCGACAGAAGAAATAGGAGGAAAAATTTAGGAACATCATCATTAATCATATATCATATCAATTTAGACTAAACCAACAAATTAAAGAAAAAAACAGAGGGGGTTAAAATAGATGTTTTTTCCCTTTTTCTTTCCATCTCTGATGAAGAAAGTTGATGTTTTCTATTCCATTTCCGTTGAAGAGAGAAAATCTGATTAAAGGTTGGGATTTCTTCCTCCTGCTCATCATGGCTCTCGCTCTTTAATCAATCAGGTAATCATTTTCTTCTCTTTCTCAAATCAGCTTTAGCTTTTTTTTTCCTTTCCTATCTGTTTTTCAATTTAAATCCTCATTTCTGCTTCTTCCGTTTTTTTTTTTTGTTTAAATAATGTCATTACGTCATAACTTTACTGCAAATTTAAGATACAAAATTCTGTGCTTGAAGTTCTTCATGATCCTTGTTTTGCTTCAAACAAATCTTACAACTTTGATACTATTTTGAGTTCTTTACCTTAAAACTTGCTATGATTCAAATTCCTTACCGTTAGATCTTGGTGGGCAACATCATGTAACACCTGAGTTGTTTTACTTTGATTACCTTTCCTTTAAGATATGATCTTCAAATCTGGAATATGTTGTTTTTTTCTACTTTGGGGTTCTTATGTTTCTTACAAAAAGAAAAAAAAAAGATAATAGCATGAAAAATATGGGAATAATTTCTTGTTTATGATATCATTCTTTCTTTTCGTCTATCAATTTTCCTTTTCATGATATTACTGAATCCAACTGGTTATCTGACCCCGTTAGGTTTGGTTGAGAAAGGGTAAAACTCATAGTAATCACATAGGTCTAATATATGTATTCCTTAATTCATTTTCTGGAATCATTTTGGTGAAGCTGAGGATTGAATGCAAAGCTTTCACTTTCTGCCTTCATCTTCTTTTTACTGTTGAAGCCAAAAGAAAGAAACCCAATATGTAATGTTTGAACCTTATTTCTCTTCTGTTTTAGCCTTGGAAATGTCATTTGCAATATTGCTCGACAACTGGGAATTGCCTTGTATTGAATTGAAGATTATAATCTTCAAATAACTTGACTTTCGCTTCAAGGATTAAATCTGTACAATTGGAGCTAACTGCAGTTTTGCTCTCAAAATATATTTCTTGCTCTGTCTTTCTGTAGTAATTGGTTGCCTTTCTTTGATGCCAGCATATATTGTTATTGTTGATCTGGCAGGAATTCAACATCTGCATTCCAAAACGAAGTGACATTGAGCCGAGGCTTAGAATTATCATGGCTGGTATTGATGATAATGTTTCTATTATTGGAGATTGGATACCTCCTACTCCTAGTCCGAGGACAGTTTTCACAGCTATGTTAGGTGATGATATAGGCTCAAAACCAGTCTCAAAAACTCCTGTGGAAACTAAAACTGAGGGACTATTTCTGGGATCTCGACAGATGATGACAACAGAGAATAGTGACAAAAAGGATGTTAACCCAGGTTGTGAACCATTGAATGAATCAGGGTCGATTTTTGACCAAAAATCAAGTTCACGGGGAGGTCTGGTGGAAAGGATGGCAGCCAGAGCTGGCTTTAATGCTCCAAGATTGAATACTGAAAGCATCAGGTCTGCTGACCTGCCACTTAACCCTGAAGTTCGTTCTCCTTACTTGACCATACCTCCTGGTCTCAGCCCAACAACACTGTTAGAATCTCCAGTTTTTGTTTCAAATTCGTTGGTATGTTCACTAAATTGAAGGTTTTAGCACTACCACCTAGTTATAATTCTTGCTTTTTGGAACAAAGTAGAGATAGCATCATCTATCAACTGTAGTAGTCACAACAGTTCCATACTCCACTGAGGAGTTGAAGGAATCATACTACAAATAAGATAGACAACTATTTTCCTGCAGTACAAGTAACATTCCAAAACACTCTTTTGGAATTTAACTACCATTCTAGTCATTTGTAATGAGAAAATCAATCTTAAAAGTTATATATTCCTTTATTTAATTAATAACTTACTTTTGTTCATTGGAGTTCTGTTGCATATGAATTTCTCACTGTATCACTGCAGGCACAGCCATCCCCCACTACTGGAAAATTCCCCTTCATTCCAAATGGTAATGATAGGAGCTGTATCTCACAGTCTCCAGATAAAAGTAAAGATAACTATTTTGAAGACATCAATGCATCATCATTTGCATTCAAGCCTGTTGCAGGATCGAATTCCTCTTTCCTCCTTGGTACAATAAGTAAAGTAAGTATGCTGAGGGAATATGTTTTTGGACAATTAAACTAGAAAAAGGAAAAAGATATAAGTGAATAAAAAGGTCTTTCTTCAGAATGCACTATGTTATTCATTTGTTCCCACTTCTGTTATTGCTACAATGCTAAATACTAAAAGTTACTGCAATGAATTAGAAGTAGGAATGTAGTGAAGTATTAATATTTGTTTGCCGTCTATATAATGCAAATGGGTAGACCAAATCCATTTTGTAGCTATTAACTTGTCCTTCTGACTGCAGATTACTCCAGCCAGTGTTCCTCAGCAGTTCTTTCCTAATATTGAAGTTTCAGTTCGGTCTGAGAATTCTCATCCATCGCAAAGTGCAGACCCGAGGAAACTCAACCCCCAAAATACCAATGTGCTCAGCCTTCAGGCTGATTTCTCTAGATCATCAACTGAAAAAGATAATGGGAGTAACAACCCTGCAGATCAAAGGGTCTTTGATCCTGTTGGTGGGAGCGTTGAACATTCACTGCCTCTTGATGAGCCACAGGATGAAGAAGGAGATCAAAGAGTCAGTGGAGATTGCATTGCTGGTGGTGCTCCATTAGAGGATGGATATAATTGGAGAAAATATGGACAAAAACAAGTAAAAGGAAGTGAGTATCCTCGTAGTTATTATAAGTGCACACATCCAACTTGTCAGGTTAAGAAGAAAGTGGAACGTTCTTTTGAAGGCAGCATAACGGAGATCATATACAAGGGAGCTCACAACCATCCCAAACCTCCACCCAATCGCAGATCAGCCATTGGATCATCCAGCCCACTAATTGACATGCAACTAGAAGTCCCTGAACAAACTGGCTTTCAAAATGGTGCAGATGGTGATCCTGTTTGGTCAACTGCACAGAACGAATCAGTTGCTGCTACACATGATGGGAGGCATGACAACATTGAGATATCATCTGCAGCTATATGCCCTGAGTATGGCAATGGGCAGGCCCCAAATCTTACTCACATTGAATCAGGTGATGCAGTGGATGCCTCATCTACATTCTCTAATGATGAAGATGAAGATGATCGTGGGACACATGGCAGTGTCTCATTAGGTTACGATGGTGAAGGAGATGAATCTGAGTCAAAGAGAAGGTTTACATCTGACAAAATGTTTGAATAATGTTGCTATTGAGAATCTGAGATCACTATGTCAATGTTTTCATGTTTTATGCCAGGAAAATTGAAGCTTATGCAACAGAAATGAGTGGAGCCACACGAGCTATTCGTGAGCCTAGGGTTGTGGTCCAGACAACCAGTGAGGTGGATATCCTAGATGATGGATATCGATGGCGCAAGTATGGCCAGAAAGTAGTGAAAGGAAATCCGAATCCAAGGTATTTTTCCCTCAGTCAGTCATTGTTTGATGTTCTATGCCCTCTTTCACTTACTCTTGTATGCATATAACAGTTTACTGCTATCGACTGCCAACATAATGCAGAAAACATCATTTGCTATTGTTTCAATGCAGGAGTTACTACAAATGCACTAGCGCTGGCTGCACAGTTAGGAAGCATGTGGAGAGAGCATCACATGACCTTAAGTCAGTAATTACTACCTATGAAGGAAAGCATAATCATGATGTTCCAGCTGCTCGTAGTAGCAGTCATGTCAATTCTGCTACCTCTAGCACGGTAACTGCCCTGGCTGCTTCTTCTGTCCAAACCCATGCTTACAGGCCAGAGCCATCGCAACTTCACAACAGCATGGTTAGACCTGCATCATTCGGTCCATTTACCCTGCCTGGAAGGCAACAAATGGGGCCTTCTCCTGGCTTTTCCTTCAGCATGAATCAACCAGGCCTGGCAAATTTGGCAATGGCTGGGTTGAGCCCTGGCCAAGTGAATCTGCCGGTTCTGCCTTTTCATCCATTTATGCCTCACCGGCAGAGTAATGAAATGGATTTCAGGCTGCCAAAAGAAGAGGCAAAGATGGAGCCAATGTCTGAGCCTGGTTTGGATCTATCCAACAACGCATCAGTATACCAGCAAATTATGAGTAGGCTGCCTCTTGGACCCCAGATGTAATATTTTCCTACCTGAAAATTTCTTGTTCAGTTGTTCTGAGAAAAATAGAAGCATTTATTTATGTTTCCGACATATAAGTGAGCATTTCATCAGTGCTCCGTCCGATATTATTGTGTTGATTTTTGGTGACTTGAACGTAAGTTGAAATTGTTATGAGATGCTGTAATATTTTAAATTTTTATTTCTACTTGCACCGAGAACAATGAAAATTATATTATAGTAAAATACCAAAATTGGATATGGAACACTGCTATTGCAACACTAGATAGATCATTGGAAGTTGAATTGATGATTGTGAAAAACCAAGCGAAGAAAAGGATGCTCTGGAAAATTGTTACATTATTATTAAGTTGCCGTTTTGCTGGTGTTGGCGACATGGGAAAGAAAGTTGTCGATTGGATTGTTGTAGGAAGGGACTTACGGATATACATACGTGCATGGAATGGAATACAATACAAATTTAAATACGGTACTGCCTTCCTATCATTTTCGTTTACAAAATCAAATTTTCTTGCGCGACACGGGCATTGACTTAACGTGTATTTCTTCCGAGTCTCAACTTGACAAACAAAGGAAAACCTCAACTTCCTTTCCACACACACACAAAAAAAAAAAAAAAAAAAAAAAAAAAAAAAAAAAAAAAAAAACCTCAACTTGGGGCCTACCCAAAAGAAAAAAGAAAAAGAGTCGTAAGGGAAATAGGGCCTAACGAAAAGAACAAGAACGCGAGGAAAACAGAAACGCGGTGTTAGCTGTTTCATGCAATCAAGATTGCACCTTTACTAGCGTATCTTCAGTTCTTGCATTCCCACAAGCGGAACCGCTTAGCAAGCTGATTATTTATATAGATTTTGCTCCTCATTTCTCAGTACCAGCTAGCCTTTGAGTCCAATTTCAAATAATAATAATAATAATAATAATAATAAATCTATATATATATATATATATCTATAATCTATCTATCTAAAAGTACCAACTCCGGAATCTCAAATAATGTATGAAGTATTTACCCTCAATAACTTACTGAATTAACTATTATATCCTTAATTAATTAATTAATAATTTTTATTAAAATTAAATATATTGTGTAATTTTATTTATTTCCTTATTAACCTAGAATTCCTCATTAACGTAAACTTTTCTTTATTGGAATACTTTTTATTAATATTAAATGATTTTTTATAAATGAATTTTTATGAAATTAAATTGAGTAATTTTTATTTATTATTTTTTACTAATGACAACTTTTTCTCAATTGATATTTTTTTATTATTAACTTATTTTTAATATAAATTTTCCTTAATTGATTTTTTATTAATATTAATTATTTTCAGTCTCAGTTTCTAATAATTATTTTCTTATTATGTTAAGATATTGAAAATCATTATTTTATTTTTTATTAATATTGAAATGTTTATTAAAGTAAACTTTTAATCAATAATTTTTTTATAAATAGAATAATAAATAAAATTTTATTTTTAAAAAAGAATATTAATAGAAAATGCTAATGCAAATGTAATTGTAATTTACTAATTTTGGATCAGTGAAGAAGAAAGAAACAAAATGAAGATTAGAGAGAAAGCAACCTTTGGTTTTGAATGCAGTATTTTATTTAATTGTTTATTAAATGATTAGATAATCATAATGGTAAGAAAATTGAAGAGGTATAGTGCTGTGGTCTTGTCACAATACATAACATTGTTTTGTATTCAAATTAAATCTAAAAACTAAGTCTGTAATTTTACAAACTATTGTTAATAATAAATTTCAAAATATTTAATTATATCATAAATATTAGAATTTTTATTTTATTATTAAATTATGAAAGAATTTGAATAAATAATTTTTATGTGCAACTATATATGTTTGGTATTAGTTGATTATATACCTGAAATAAGCTAATTAGAATGTGAATCAATTCTGTGTTTTTCATTTTTCGTTTATTTTATTCTTTTATTAAACTTATATTATTTATAATTTACATTACAAATTATTAAAAGTGACATATTACTATTATAATTATTTTAAAAAATTTTAATTTTCATAGCATCAATAAAAATTTTAAAAAAATACATTAAATATAGTTTCTGTTAGGTTTGATATATTACTATTATAATTACTTAAAATTTCCTTCAGTCTTAGCATATTATTGATAGATTACATATTAATAATACCAATATCTTAATTGAAACAATTTTAATTAAATGATAATGATAATAGTATTAAAACATTTTTACTATTATAAACAAATACTTAGAATCAAAATTGACAGATATCTTATGCTTAGATTCATAACACTAGATGTTTAATTATTATATGATATATAAAGAGTAGCAAAATGAATTAGACAAAATAATTGCTGTTTATTTTCCCCCTTTTATTTTTTTTAAAATTATTTTATGAAATATCCAATTTAAAAATAATTATGAATAATGGAGAATCTCTTTCAACATATTATTTTGGGCAATTCCTTTTCATGATAATGAGTACATTTAAAAGTAAAGGGTAAAAACAATTAAAAGAAGGATTTCAACCATGTTTTATATAGAGAATACCTATAAATCAAAATATGATAAGTATTTCACAATATGAATAATATGATTAACATCTTTAAAGTAAGGATTATTGTATCATACATTGTCAGTGGAGTTAAAAAATTTCACAAGCAACACATGTCCTTTAAAGTATATTTAAGGGAATAAAAAAAATGAACATGTGTCTTTTCATAATATTATGATAATTATTTCATAATGTGAATAATATGATTAATATCTTTACGGTAAGGATTATTAGATTATTCACTGTCAATATAGTTGAAAAACTTCACAAGCAACACATATCCTTAAATTATATTTAAGGGAATAAAAAAAATCTCTCTCTCTCTCTCTCTCACACACACACACACCTCATGAGAGTACAACTAATTTAAATACTCAAAAGCCAGCTCCTTTTTATCTTGTCTCTTCAGTCTCAATTTTTGTGTTACAAGCAACTTAAAAAAAAATACTAGGTGCATTGATCGTACACTTTCCTCTCAATAATTTTTGGTCATTTGCATTATTTTTTTATTTCTTTCTTTTTAATAATAAAGTAGTTGAATATGCTTTCCACCTTTCTTTCAAATTTTTGTTGTTGATTGTTTATAGTAGAAGACATTACTGTTTTTGTAAAAAAAAATTGAAAGAAATTACCTTATTAAATAAGGCTATCAATTAATAGTTATGTAGTCCCTTCTTCTAAATGCT
>JBBYHO010000020.1:1813695-1829402 GCA_038382025.1 Adansonia gregorii | reverse complement strand
AAAAAAAAATTGAAAGAAATTACCTTATTAAATAAGGCTATCAATTAATAGTTATGTAGTCCCTTCTTCTAAATGCTGATCTAAAAATTACTTAAGTGAATAAAAGAGCTTAAAACGGATAATTGGCTATAAAGCAGATGTTTAATTCAAACAGTATGAGGATTTAAATTTTTATAGGTAATAAAATTTAAATTACTATAAATGTTTTAAAAGAAACAAAAAAAGGAGACATAAGGTGAGAAGGTAGATAGGTACAGCTGTGCTTGGTTTGCTAGGTTAATTGTAAAATTATTACCTTTATTTTATAAAATTATATCTTTATCCTATTTTACTAATTTTATTCGTATTATAGAACTAATTAACGAAAAATGTAACAGAAGTGGATGAAAAAATAATAGAATATCTAACTTTGCGCATAACATAAACCACAAGATTTCAAACCACCAAAATTAAAACCATAAAGTCTCGATTTGCATATGACTCATACCAAGTAGTTTAGCATAATTTCCCCTTATATTTATAACTAATTTGTAATGACACTTTTTGCATCAAAATTATCTCACTTTTTGTTACTTATATATAATTTGTAATTAACTTTAATTGGTTAATAAATTAATAATAAAACTTATATTTGGTAAAACTAAAATATATTATTATATTTTTATGTAACATTATTTTTATTTTTAAAATAAAATATTGTTTTCCTATTATATGAATTAATATGCACAATTGTTATATTAATAATCTCTTAAACTAAAAAATGATAACAAAAATATATTGATATAATTTGGAGATAACAAAGGATATTTAAGTTAAAATATAAATTATTTTTAAAAAATTATCAATCCATTTGTTCTTATAATAACCTTTATCTAAAAAAAACACTTAAATGTAAATTATGTTTTATCTTTGAAATTTTGAATGAACTTCGAATTGCTTAGTTTAAGTATTACTTCTCCTTCTACTAAATACACTTATATGTTGGTATAATATAGGTTTTACATTTATGATTTAATACAGGTTGTAACGAGATTTATCGTTAGATGAAAAAGTGTTCTACCATTTTTAAGAAAGGAACTTTTTAATCCAAAAGCATATAATTTAATGATTTAATTATAAACTAATATGGTATATTGACAACATTTCAAAACTTAGATGCAAAGCTGTATTCTACTAAAAAGCCTTATATTATCGAATATCATTAATATTGGTAATCAAGTATATGAAGATTATTGATATTACAATTATATCATTAAGTTGCATGCTTTACATTGAAAATCTTATTAAAATTCATATTTTTATTTCATTAACCATAATTAATATATAGTATAACATTCTATAAGCTACAAACAATATAATGTAGCAATTAACTTTGATAATAGATGATTATATCAAATCATTATGGAGAAAACAAAGTATTCGATCACACATATGTAAGAACTCTTATATGAAAATGTTATCAAGTAATTCTTATAATATCTAAGAATTTTTAATCTTTAAAAGGATAGCATTTTTTTATTTTTTAAAATAAAAAAATTATTTTAATATGAAGTTATTCATACAAATTAAATTTATTATTTTTTTTATAAATATTGTTAACATTAATTTTGTGTTTTTAATATTTTCATTTTTACATTTTTCAAAACATAACATGCTTATTATTAGTTATATGTTATTAATTAAATAGTGTATCATCCACGTGCAATACACGTGTAGTAAAACTAGTAAAAATAAACGTAGATAGAGAGAAGATTTAATTGTGTGGAAGCTAATTTTTTGAGTCGCTTTTTGTTCTGAGTTCCCCACTGCAATAGAATAGCAAACTCAAAATTCTAATAAATTCATGCGTTTCTTCTTGTCTGCTTTTTTGCCCTTTACATGTACAACTCCACTCTCCCGCTTACTTTATTGGGTTTACTTGATTTTTTTTTTTTCTTGGGTTCACATCTTTACTCACCTGCAAATATGCACACTAGACATAGAAATCCTCGGAATGGCTATAGGTCTAGTTGTATGGGGATGGGGTTTGCCGCTTCCCGGATATCGCCTGAAACTTGGGGTAGAGGCCATATGACTTTTAGACTACCGCGACTTCGAACGTGGTTTTGGGCGTGGCCAGAGCCACCCGAAATCATTTCAGCCACATTCAACTGCACCACGCAAAGGCATCGATATATTTATGGAAAGCGGGCCGTCTTGCTGCGGAATATTTGGTCTCTCAGATATTGTTACCCCTAGTGTGCTTCGACTTGCTCTGCAGTTGAGCAGCATTACCCTCGTACTTTTAGCGCTTTCATGAAGCTGTCCAATGGTATAACGAAGCTTATATCAATGGTCTCATCCCTCTTGCCAGTACCTGTTGCTTAACAATAGTCAAGTCTCCTATAGTCTTTAATCCTTGATCGTGCTAGACACTGCACTAAGCAAGGCTTAGCCAAGGAAACAAAATAAGCCAAATAATATATTATAATTCACGAACTTATATATGATAAGGACAACAAGTGTAGCACACTTGCGTTACAGTGGCAATCTTTGCGCGATTTCTGGTTAGATAGGAGGGAACAACCCTCAATAATAGCCTACTTAGTTGAGAGAAAATGAGTTCTCACACAGTGAATCACCACCTCAGCTTTGTCATAAAAGATTTCCAGGCCCTAGCTAAGATTGTAGGCTTTTAGTTGACGATCCTTGGGCTATGGTATGTCTTTCACTGCTATTGTTAGATTAACACGGAAGCGGTCAAGGACTGGACCCAGTAGAGTCACTAAGTCATCGTTGTTACTACTTTCATATTCGTTTTTGTTGCCAATTTGGTTGTTTCTTGGGTTGTTTTCCTTGCCTCTACTGCTTCTAGAATGACCATGAACCAGGCCCATCAGTAAGACCATGAACCAATTGCCCACCTCTTAAAAGTGACGGTGTAGTTCACAACGCGAATGGAAGAATGGTAGGCCTCCTAGAACTACCGCCACCTATCACAAATCCCAAAAAGAGGCCTAGTGGCCTGTCTTTTCATTTTGGGATCACTCTTACCGGGTTCCAATGGGCATTTACCCTTACCCTTCTCGTGGCAGGCTAGATTATGCCGGAGATGCTAACTAGTCATATCCCTGAAAATAAACGACATATTAAAAGAAGTACAAGTCACCAGACCGAAGTCACAAAGTAACAGCAAATACCAGCTATAACATCGCCAACGCCCTTAATAGGGGATAACTCTAAACCCTCGCTTGCCAACTCTACTACTAGTTATACTAAGATTCAATAAAGAAGCATCCCCCTTCGAACCCAATGGGAACTATTGGGAGAGTGGTTGCCCGACCTTCTACATCTTTAGAATAGTAAAATTAAGTGTGTCAAGGAGGCTCTACATAAAAGCTAACTACACAAACCAAAAAGCAAAGTTTAAAATTATAATCTTCAGAAGGAATCACTACGTGGGAAGGGCTAGTTGCGCCAGAAGAACCAATTATGTTCACAGAGCCAGCAGCTTTAACAGGGCTTGCCTCCATTACTGCCTACAGCTGGAGCCATTCCAACAAGCAAGCGAATAGCAATGAATATTGCTATCACTTGTTAACTCTCCATAATCGGTGGTATTCTCTTTCATATGGTGCCTCTTCGAAGGGTAGTAGCTCCCAAAAAACTGTCTGCATCAGAAAAAAAAAAAGCGTTTTAATTAGCATACATACAGTATTCTTAATTTCGAAAACTGTGATACCTAGTAGCTGGCTTTTGCCAGGAGAAAAATAGAGAAAAAAAATTTAATTAGCGAAGATACATAAAAAATGGGTCGGAGCTTGGTATATATTCTATAATTTAGGAACTTTTAAAATTTTTTAATTTAGGAATTAACTAAAAATTTATATATAAAATTTGAGATGAAAATTTTCATGTTATTTGAATGTGTAAAATTAAATTTTATATAAATATAAGAAACTACGTTTAGAAATTGGGGGCCTTTGATTCTGTCAGCCATGCAACGTAGGAACTTGTTACGTAAGAGCAGGAACCCTGACCCCTTCCTTGAGAATGGTGCTTCAGTTCCGCAGACAAGCGCAGGATCCGAAGGACCTTTTGAAAGAGAGAAATTTAGGGTCCCTAGAATATCTATTAAAAAGAGGCCTCTCTTTTTTAAAAAAGATGATCGGCCATGCTGTTGCCAAAGAAAAGAGGGATCCTTTCAAGGTTTTTGCTCTAGATTATCAGGAGTCACAAATACTAAGGCGACGAACAACGGCTTCAACGATGGTGCCTGCCATGCGAAAACAAAATGATGCCAATCCCAGTTTTAGTCCTAATAATTTGGATGCAAGAACAGAAACGATTTCTCTGACCAACAGTGCAAGTCTAGGATCCGAAGAAATGGTTGTTCCTGTCATGAAACCTACTTTAGGATCCATTCCTTTCAAAGGATGCCCTGATGCTGATGTCAAGCTTTCCGATTTCAGCGTCCGTGATTTTGCTAGTCCATCCTCTTCTAATCCCATTCTCAGGCTGATGGGGAGCAGTTAATGGTGGTTAACAAAGAGGAAGACGCATCTGTGCCACTTGGTCAGGGTCCATCATATGGTCAGAGTAACAGCATAAACTCTAATTTCCTAACTTCTGGAATCAAAATGACCTGCCTTTCCATCATGCAATGCCTCAGGGTTCTTTAATCTTTGATAGGAATCAAAATGATTTGGTGGGGCAATCTTTTAATGTCCGATTTGCAAATGGCTATAGAAACTGTGCCAATCTTGCAACACCACAAACAACTGTGTAATTTCCAGCTGGCTTGTTTCTCGATGAGCATATGGATTGTGGTTTCACTACCTCCATGGAGCTGTACGAAGTATGAAAGCAATTATGATTTGACAACTTAACTGGATAGTCATAAGAACAAGCTAGGTCCAGCAGCAACAAGTGATATGGAGAAAGTTTTAACTCTAGACGGCCAACATAGGAGTGAGGATTCTGCTGTTTCCAGTAAAGAAATCATTGTCATTGATGATGCTGCTGAAAGTGAAACAAACAAGACTGCGGACGTTGCCAAACGCTTTGAAGGCTTGAGAGAAAGCCAATTAACATCATCTGGCGTTTCAGTGCCACTAGTTCCTAATCATGGTGTAAGGCGCAGGAATCCTTTTTCCCGTTATCGGTCAGAGGAACTCTTTATTGGTGATCCAATAGTGGTGCAAAATAACAAGTTTGATGCAATCCCTTCCAGAGGAGCCAATACAATTCCTGTTAGGTGGGATTGCACTTCAGAAGGTTCGGATGTGCAGCAGCGGGGTCCTTTTTGGGTACAAGCTGTCTCAGTTCTGCACTTTATCATGCTCCAAGTTTGTCTTAGCAACTTAATTTTTGGGATAAATGGGAATTCTTAGATCGACAAGTTTCGTATCAAACTTACTCCTGGATCTTGAGCTTCTCCTTGACTACTGGCAGACAGACGGAAACTTTTGGGAATGGAAAATGAGTCTCTGACAGATTGCTAAAATTGATGGCAGTTTTTCGATGGAATTAGATTTGCTGCAAGTTTAGCAATTGAGATCTCAGAGTTTGCGTTTATTGTTTGTTTTCATTCATTTATTGCTCCGCACACTTCAGTTTTAAAGGCTTCACTGTCAATCTACATGCATGATAATATTCATATATATATATATATATATATATAAATCAAAGCAATTCTTGAATTAAAATTGACAAAGGGAACCATGGCTTAAAGCCAATGGCGTTAGGTGCTTCTACAATTATTTTATTTTCTAGTTTTATTATTGAGTAGAGATGGCAATTGGGTGAGTTTAGGTTGAGTCATTTTAGATTTGAATTTTTTTAAGTTTAGATTAATTTAGGTTCGAGCCTATTTAAGTTTGGATTCTTTTATGTTTGAACTAATTTTAGTTCGAGCAAATTCGAGTTCAGGTTTATTTGAATTTAAATTCGTGTTTGAGTATATTTTATAGCATTTTTTATTTTATATTAAATATAATCACTTTTGTATAAATTTTAATTCTAAGCCTAGGCCTGAATTTAATCGATTTCAATCTAAAAAAATATTAGTTCGATTTCATGGGCTTAACCGTGGCTTAAAAAATTGTTGAGCTCTAAGCTCGAGGCCGAATTTGTCCTGGCCCACCTATATAAGCACAAATCATTGTTCATAATATTAAGAAAAAGTATTTTTATATCAATATATATTTTATAATTAAATTTAACTAAAAATATATTTTTTTAAAAAAATATTGTTTTGAGTTAATCCTGCTAAAATTTAAAATCTAAAACTATGGCTTGATCTTTCCAAGCGTATTAGGCAAGATGGGCTGTTTGGCCTGTAGGTAGTTATAATTACTAGTCTAACATGTAATTTTTTTTATTTTTGATGTGGTATTATATATTATGACTTTTATACTTTTTAATTTCCTTAATTAGTCTATTATATTATTATTATCATATTCTAATTATCATTTCTTAAAACAATAATAATAATAATAATAATATTTAAAGAATTATTTAAAAGTTTACTACTGACATAAATAAACTCCTAATATTTAATAAGCTTAACTAATTAAATTAATAAAAATGATAAATAGATGTTATATTTTTTTGATAGGATTTTCCAAACTTATAATATAATTTACTTTCTTATAGATTATTATTTTATCATCTATATTGACCTACCCGCTCAGCCAATTGAGTCTAAGCCTACGTTTTTATATTTTTGTTTCAAATTAGACAAATATGACTCAAAATAGCATTTTTAAATTAAAATAGCATATATTTTATTTAAATTTAATTATAAAATATATAAATATTAATTAAAAATATTTTTTATTGTGATGAACATAATCTTGGCTTAAATGGTTAAGTCTAAGCACGTTTAATAAGGACCTCAAGTTAGAATTTTAGGTGGCTCGACCCTACTAATGAGTATATTTAATCATATATAAAATATAAATTAATTTTTTATATTTAATTAAATTATTAAAAATATTAAAATAAAGTTAATAATTAAAATTTTTTATAAAAATTATTTAATTATAATTTTATCATATTTATTTTTAATATTAAATTTAAATTTCGATTCTAATTAAGCTCGAATTCTTTCACGTACGAATTCCTTCAAATTCTCTCAAATTCGAATCATTTTTCATTCAAAGTTTTTAAATTCAAACTGTTAATTTTTTATTAAATTAAATTAAATTTTTTAATTTAAATTCATTTTACTAACACTCTGACCTTTGTTTTCATACAATAACAAGATTCACTTCAACTTCATTAATATTAACACGAGAAAACCAAACCCTCCAACATTTTCGTCTTTCAAGTATGTTAATTGCTGTCTTGTCTTTGTCTTTTCTTGTCTCGGTTTTTCTCGTCCTGTCTCCTCTCTTTTCTTTTCTTCTCGTCGGTGGTCAAAACCAAACTTAAAATAAAGCAATGCACAACCACCAATCAACATCCGCCACGTACACCACCATTCCCATCTCAGCTTCTGACGTCATTTCTCTCTCCCTTCACAATCTATCTGCCAGCCTCTCACGCCATGTCCGCCCCTGGCCTCAGCTCTTGGGCTCTGGTTCCCGCTCCTTCTCCCGACCCCAGTCCTTTCTCTCCCGCGCTCCCGCCAACCTTCGCTATTTCCGCGCCAACTACTCCGTCGTGGTCGCTGCCATCTCCGTCCTTTCCCTCATCGGTTCACCTCTCTGGCTCCTCCTCTGCAGCAGCGTGTTTGCTCTTTGGCTCCTCCTGTTCTTCTTCAGAGAGGACCCACTCGTGGTGTGGGGCCATTGCGTCAGCAATCGCCTTGTGCTCTTCTCTTTGACTTTCCTTAAGGTATTGGCTGTGTGGGTGTGCGGCGTGCTTCAAAATTTGGTGTTAGGGCTAGGGATTGGGGTCCTCGTCTGCGGGGTCCACTCCCTTCTTAGAAACTCGGACGGACTCTTTCTTGAGGAGAACGAAGCCGTCTCTACCGGATTGGTCCGCTCGGCTTCATCTGCGATTACATCTTCATCCACATGATGTGATACTGATCTGCTGCACCCCTCGGAGACTAATTTGTAGGAATTTTCCTTTTAATTTTTGGATTTCTCCTGTTTTTGAAAATGTAGAAGTCAAAGTGTAGGAATTTTGATTGACATGTTTGGTTTGGTTCTTATCTTTGCTCCTTTTGTTTCGTGGGAATGTGTAGAGTTAGGCTGCCTGTTTGTGATTCGGTTGTTGTAGATTGTCACTGATGGGCTTGCTTGCTTTCTTGCTTTGAGAATTTGAATTTGAAAGTTGGAGTGATTCTTTTTCAAGGTTGTTATTTCTGGCTGCTGTTGTTTTTTGATTGTTTTTTCTTGCATCTTCTTCATAAAGCAGTTTGTAGCTGCTGCTGCTGCTACTACTACAGTGGATAAACGGAAATTAGTACCCTTTTCTATTGAGAATGTGAATGAGAATGAGCTTTTTATATCAATGCTTCATTCCTTGCACCTTATTCAATAACTGGTTCAACCCATGCCTCTGCCTCTGGCGTAGGCTCGTTGCTCTTGCCCGCTTCCAAATTAATGTACCTTCCCCTAGTGATCGGGGAACATTATCACTTTCTTTATCCGCCCAAGCCCTTCAGATTGCTCGCTTGCTTCATCTTTTATAAATAGGCTTAGACATGGAGCAGCAAAGCATTCCTGCTCGACAGAATCAGCACATCCAAATAAGGCAGTTTCAATCTCCATAATCTCCTACTTCTCTCTTCCCGCAAAAAAAACCTGTTTCTCGGAAAGGGGCAGCTCAAATCCTTCAACAAAGTCTTTCTCTGCCACACTCTTCCTTCCAATCGTTGCTCGCAATGGTTCTTGTAGCTTTAGTTGCGCAACTTCTCCAATTACCCTGATTGGCTTCCGGCCTGAACCCATGATATATTTAATTAGTCCGCAATTGCTTCGCTGCATTATTTGTTAATTGAATTGCAGTTGACAAGTCCTATGATCTCAGCAGGTATTGTGTCAAAGAAGAGTGGAATCAACTTCTTCTTTCGAGTAAAGAATCTAATTTCTTCCAAGCTGAGATGGTTGAGAAAGCTAGAATTACTGACCACCAGTACTCCGCATGTGAGTAAGCGGATGACTCGGTCAGCATTCTCATGGCCCTGACTATCTGAATACTTGGCTCTATCTGCAACAAAGCAAGCAATTCCCTGAAGCCTCATCTCTGACATAAGCCACTTAGAGAACCGAGCCAAGTTTGGATTTTGACCGTGGAAGTTAATGAAAACATCACAGCTTCTGAGTTTGACATTAGAAGCCGGAGAAGCAGGAGCTTTTGCGAAGGAAATTCTAAGCACTTGAACTGAGAATGAGATGCATGGAGCGGGATTTGGGACTGGAACACAGGCTACAATCTTGAGCTTCGGATCTGCAGGGTAGTCAGAATATTCATCCTGGTGTGATGGGGGAGTGTATGAACTACCTGGTTTATCATCAGATTGTGAACCCCCTCTGTATGAGAATGGTGGTGATGGATGAGTAACTAGAGTAGGGTTATCTTGGCGGAGTTGAGTTCTCTTGGGGTTTCGGTTTAGTGACTCTTGGTGATATAGATGTTGGGGTGACTGCAAAGCTGAAACAAACCCTGACAATGGTGAGGACACCAAGGAGGGGAGAGTTGTATGGAGATGAATCAATTGAGGTTTTTAAAGCTTGGCGAACACAAATCAGCAGGGATCAGGGTTAAAGCTTGTTTACCAGTTTTGGTGCAACAAGTAGGAGTTTTGAGGGTGAGGCCGCTGCCTGGGATGGTTTGCTTGACAAAGTTTGCCACTACCTGATGCTGATGCTTCTTCTTCACCCATAGCCATGAAGGTTTTGACGTCTGTAAAAGCGCAGTAGATCTCACTTCCATCTAAGAAAGCTAAGGTGTTGTGCTGAGTTGTACAATGTTCTCTAAAGCCCACACCAATAATTTATGGTGTTTTTCTTTGGTTGTAATTTGAATTGCCATTACAGCGTGGAAGCAGATAAGAGCCCCCTGCATTGCCTTATGCATGTCACCAGATAACCTGAGCCCTTCCAGGATTTCTCTTTCATCAATTATCTCTGACAGAAATAATTGAGTGAACGGCGCTGACCATAAACTATGGCAGAAGATGAAAGTAATGTGACTGACCTGTTTACTTGTGCCCATAGCAGAACCAGAAGTATAAACAAAAAAGAAGAGTCCATTAAAGCTCATAAACTGCTACCAGTAAGCAGCATTTAGTTATTATTTGATTTTTGGTGGAGACGGGAATCATTCGGGCTTTGCTTGAAGACTGAAACGATGAATGGATGATACTGATTAGTGTTTAATAATATTTTAAAACAAATACAGAAACAATGTTTCAACTCTTTCTTTTTAAGGACCTCAGAAAAAAGCGTATAAAGCTGAAGCAGTGGTTTACACTGCATTTCATATATATCCATGCCGTGCCAGAAAACTGATGCAATAGATTAGAAGTTTACTTGCCTCATCAGCTTTGTTTTACTTATGAGTTTTGAGATGGTGGAAAAGAAGAGAAACCCTCTGCTGCAGATCCTAAATACCCATCTCTATCTATGATCTCTCTCAAAAGCAACGCTGTAGAGTGTAGACAAGGAAGACATGGGGGATCTAATAATGTTGCGCTGGATCTGTGAGGTTATGAATATATGTAATATTAGATAAATGCTTTTAAAAGAAGCTGCAGGGGTGAGTATTATATGTACTTTATTTATTGGTTAATTTAATACATTGTCTCATTATCTTGGGCTTAGACCATTTCTTTTTTGTTTTATATTTTGTAATCTTTAATCATTCAATTCTAAATCTAAACATGGTGTGGGTGGGATCCCCTTTGTCATAGAAGCTAAAGATTGGTCAGAATAAAAAAATAAAAAAAACCCTCAGGGAAAAAAGGACATTGGAAGCGGAACCATTGTTCAGATCTTGTTATAAATGGGGTTCTATTAAGGGTTCAAACAGCATTAGAATAAAGCAATCTATTACGAAGTACGATTTCAAAATACCAATGCACTTGTTTAGTCTTAGTGCTAGTAGTAGTATTAGTATATGTTTATGCAATTAATCCTGGTAGGTCTTGATTGATATGGACGTGTACCCTAACCATCCCACACGACACAATTTGAATTACTTACACCGGAAATTTCACCAAAGACCAACTCCAGTCAATCCTCTTGAACGCAGGATCCTAGCGGATAGCCTGGTGTCATAATAGTCTTCCAAAACATAATGAGTAGCCAAATTTTTTCAACTAGGCACAATGGATAACCTAAGAAAACTTATCCTCGTATGCATTACAACAACAACAACAACAATACAAGTCTAAACTCGCTTTAGGCATAAAAACAAGAATAATGTGCAAACTCAAATTATCCTTGTCAAGATCATCCAATGAGTAATGCAAATAATGTAACTCACACTTGCAAGGCAAAGCAGAGCAAAGCCCTCAAAATTATATAGCTCCAAAGGAAACCATACTTTCTTTCAGTGTTCTTGCTCACATCAACAGCGCTTTCTATCCTTCTTTCTGTACACTCCCTCCCATTAACATCTTTATAATGATTGCAAACCTCCCCCCCCCCCGGGCCTCCCACGTGCCAGAAATCTAAAATCTAATTGAACGGCCATCACCTAACGTCTCAGAATACGTTTTATATTTACATCTACAGCCCTTTCTACTGCTTGGAATACATTACTAAGTTCCTCCAATACCGTCAACAACCACCAAAGCTACATTCTTATTTTGCTTGCATACTGCAGAATTAACTCATATTAGGGAATCGGGGCACAAGTAGTTCCTCCGACGCCCATACTCAAGAAGGCTACCATATGTACGATCCCATACACCAATATAAAGAGACTCAGTGTCTGGACTAAAGGATAGTCCAGATATCTCACCAAAGAAATCGATTTCTTGCTCAATCTCGTAGCCATTTTCCACATCATACACATGCACAAATTCAGCAGGCTCAGCCATTGCCATGTACTTGCCATCAGATGTGTAGCGTATGGACCGTATTGCTCCAAGATTTCCCTTAACAACAGCAATTGACCTGGACAAGTTCCTAACATCCCAAATTCGGCAAGTTTTGTCTTGATTCCCGGTGGCAAAAGTGACACCATCTGGGTGCCATGCTGATGCAAACGAGAAGTCCAAGTGTCCGTGCAAGGGCAAAACAGTCTGCAATGTGATTGCAAATCAGCTGATGCCACCTGCTAGCTTTTTCAAAGTCCAAAAATGTAAAAGATAGTGCATTAATACTAATGGAAAAAAGCAAGCAGATAATTACCTTCCCTGTGTCGGAGTCCACCAACATAACATCAGGGTTGTCTCCAACTATTATTAGAAGTTTCCCATCAGGGCTTAGAGAAGTGTGCTGGAAAAAGAACAAATAAGCAAAGATTATAGAATTTCTCCCCACCGTGTGCCTTTACAGTGTTAGGAGAACCAATAATTAGCATATTGCTAATAAAAAATTGTACATGGAATAGTATCGAGTATATGTTTACCAAACTAAAACAAATGAAATCTCAATATAAGGAACTTACATTGAACGGCCAAAGAAAATGAAAATGCTTAGAAAGCTGACATTTTTCCATATCAAAATCTGACTCCACAATCATCATTTGAGGCTGTAAAGTGAGTTGAACCACTGGCATACAAAAACAAAGCAAATTTAGTTTTAGGTTGAATTTGACCAATGCCACCAGCAGCCCAGGGAACAAGAAATACCTAGGACTGACATAAATCTCAACAGCATTTGCAATGGCATTGTCATCATAAGTTGTCCTGGAGCAAAAGCTTATTCCAGGTCGATCTAAATGCTACATTCAAGACCAAAATCAAGCAATTAATTGTTAACATAACTGGCAACAGGACAACACAACAGTAACCAAGAGCTCAGGCCCCCACCCAAAAAAAAAAACTCTCTCCCATTATAAATTTTTAGCCTTTTCACCGTTGTCAAAGTTTTAAGCAAAAAATAATTCACAACAAGAAGTTCATAAAATTTGCAACATAATGAACAAGGAAAAAAGCTTATAAATTCTAGAAAGCCTAAGAGAATCATTTAGCTGGATCCATCTTATACTATGACGGATACATACAACAATGTATTGAACTAGAATATCTTTTTAATCTAAACATTCAACTTCAAGACTGAGAAAGAGCTATATTGCATAGAAATGCAACTCTATAAATTACTGCACAAAGGCTTATTCATTTTTTCTGATTTCTTTTTTGTCAGTAAAGGCTATAGGGGTAAAAATTTACACTACTTACCTTGCATATTAGTTCACCCTGGAATCCTCCAGCAACTAGCAGCTTATCTTTTACTGCAAGAGTACTGACTTGAGTTTGTGTGAAACCTTCCATCAGACTTCCAGGACGTTTCTAAAAGGGAAAAACACGTTGATCAGTCTCAGAGAAAATAAGATAGGGGAAAGAAATGAAGAAAAGGGGAAACCAACAATTCAGAGAAAAAGCTAAATCACTGACAGAACACAGAGCTCAGATGGCGCCACATGCCTAGAAACATTAAGAATTTCATGCTTCCTGCGCATCAGTGAAGACCAATGCATGACAGAAAAATGTGACATAAGGTATACATCATGTTTTGATGTAGCCCATACCAAGTTCCTCAACTACATAACCACAAATTGATATGCTTATCAGTTGACAACAATGGCAAATCGATATGTTTATCAGTCGACAACAATGACAAATCGATATGTCTATCGGTCGACAAAAATAAACACAGCACACTCAGTTAGACCAAAAAGAAAGAACTAGCCGGTAACATTACAAGATATGAAAGAGAAATTTTAAAAAATAAAACCATAAATCTTTAAAAAGAAAAAGGAAAATCCTTCTGTGATGTCAAAAAATATGAATGGGGTAGAGATAGCTGATATTAATTAAATGAAAACTTCCATTACCTGAAAATGAAGTATTGTTGATTTCACAGACCTTGAATTTAGTCTTAAGTCATAATACGATGCACCCTTCTTGGCAATTTTGCAATCCTATATAGAAATTGAAATTTCGACTTAGTTCAAGTACTACCCAAATATTGGATCCGAGAATTGTTATAAAAGGAAAGCAGGCAACCTAAAAGACGGTTACCTTCCCTGAACCTTCTCCAGAGTGAGGGATATTCTCATAGTTCTTGTACTGTTCTAGCCTAGTTTGCCTGCATTTTTCCCTACTCATGTTTAGCTGATCCCAAGGAATTCCCTGAATGTCTTTTCCTCTTCTAGCTTGAGGAGCAGAAGTATCAGATATTTTATGATTCTGCAATATGGGCAAATCATATTAGGCTGGCTTGAAATACACGAATACGAGAACAAAAGCTTCAAAAAATTTAAAAATAACTATGATAGGCTGGTTTGAAATCCAAGAATATAGAACAAAAACTACAAAAGATAAAAATAGCAAAGCCATATTGTATTTTTGCCTAAGCTAACGTTGCATGAACTTAAAAGTGCCTACGTGAATCTTGTAAAACAAACAACAAACCGAGTCATCATATTCATCAACATCAGAGTCCAAGCCAGACATATCTCTACCACGAAACTGTTCATCCATGACATCATCTATATCTTCCATGTCATACTCATCAGCCATGTATTCAGCATCATCTTCTTGGTAATGGGACATATTCCACCAAAAGAAATTACACCTACACTATAAATTCAAACATCAGTAATAAATTAACAGCAACTCTACAATAATAACCATAACAATAAAGAAAATTCACACAATATTGAATTTGAAAATTGTCTTCTCTTAGATTTTTAAAGTGTAAATTTTGTGCATTAAAGTGACAATTATAATTTGATCAGATGATGCAAAAAAAGTAACACGGTATTTCATGCAAACTACAATTTAAACAACGTAGTGTTTAAGACATTAAAATGACATTAATGATGACAAAATGTAAATGATCTAATCGTCTTGTTTAAGGATACTGAACAGGATAATGTGACACTAATAAAGACTAGAAACCAAACCCATGTCACAATTAAATAGAAAATTAAATCGGGCATTGGAATTAGGACCGCCAGCAGATGCAAAGGGAAACTGTAAAAATATCTAAAAACTACAAGCACCAGACAATCACAAAATCCATCATATAAGTAATAGTTTTATGGCGATATTCAACATACATAAGGAAGGATATAAACTAACCCAAGATTAACAGCTTGTGAATCAATCCCACCATAGGTTATTTATAGGAAACATATGTTATACTACATTTGGAAGTAGTTTTTGCGATATTTTTAATTCAATTATGCTACAATCATGTTAGGGTATATTTCATAAAAGCGTGCAATACCGTAAAAACAAGATCTAACAAAACCCTTCCAAGGACCCTAAATTTGGAAACTTTTACTCCCTAATTCTTGTAAAGATGAGTTTGCAGACTTATTCATCCTTCTGAATTTTTAAGGGCCAAGAAAGAAGTCAAGTCCAATCAAATTCATACATATGCGAATTTTGCGTTTCTATATTTAAATAGAAGGCACTCATAAAAACAGGTAGGAAAAAAAAAAGCCACAAATAAAAAAAGGCCTGATCACTGAAATTACAGCCAAAAATTAAAGTCCCAAATCAAAGAAATTATGCAACAACAAAAACATTCAATTGCAAATAATAAATTTTATCCAGAAACAAAACAATAATCATGAGAAAAAAAAGG
>JBBYHO010000020.1:1776955-1790900 GCA_038382025.1 Adansonia gregorii | reverse complement strand
TCATAGTGATCACTTTATCTATTTTTAATAATGGTTACACATTTGTCTATTTTATTTATTTCTTAATTTCATTATCATCAAATGTGTAAATCATGCATCACATTATCCTTTTCAACCAAGTAATTTCTCATAATGAGGCCTCAAATCTTTTGGTTAAATAAGACAATATTGTTACTATTTTTCCATATCTTATTGTCATAGTCAATAAATGAATTTAAACTTGTTATGTATATATACTCAAAATACATAACTTTTTATCAACAAACCAGATACACTTAAGGGTGTTTCATATCTTGTTTTAGAATAATAGTTAATATTACCAAACCATTACTAGGCTTATCAAATGACTATTACATAAATACACCCTTCATCAAGGACATTATTAGTCATTTTATTGTTAAAAACCAAAGCTTTATCGTCCACCCAAATGGGATAATAGCTTTCTTCTTGCTATTTTAATATTTTTATTTTTGAGTCATGATTTTCTAAATAGCTCAACTTTTGATGAATGTTTTCATATATCCCTTAAGCATGGTCCCTTATGATAACTATCAATATGGAAAATATTAATCAATGGATGACAAAAGCCACCCTTCCATTAGTTTTATATACCATGCTCATCCATATCTTATAAATCTTATATCATGTTTCCATAATGACTACTTTGGAGATCATTTACCAATGCTATATATGGTGGATATATAAGCATTTTATCATATTCATAAATAAACTATATATTTATAGCTTTGTTCAAACTATATCCATTTTAATCGTATTTATATGCACCATAGCATAGACTAAATACCAAATAAGATCAAATAAAATTATATAGTCACATTTGGATCTCCAAATCCTTGTTGCCAAATTAATGACTACTATGTTACACATTCTCAATAAAAGATTTTATTTTCATATTAGAATAGTGACTATATTATAAAAGCTTTTGCTTTCCCACTATTCTACTTTGACTAAAAAAAATTGATCATGCAAATATGCCAATAATATATGACTTATATCATTCCTAGTCAAAATCACTTCTATATTGATAATAAATTTTTGTAAAATAGTCCAACCTTTGATTTCATAAAAACCAACATATATTTATGTGACAAATAATAAAATAGGTTAAATATTTATAATTTTGTTTAACCCTTTTAATGTGGACTACCAAAATGTGTAACTAAATATAAAACCCATTTAGGTTTATGGTTGTTTTTAGCCAACCAAAACGATCCACCTTATATATTCATCTATTTAATAAACTTTCATTTAGTTTACATATATATATATTTGCCAATAAATATATATTTTGTAAGTAAAGTTTATACTAACTTTTTCATATTACCCTCACATATGTCTCATTATAAGCTATACAGGCTTTAATACAACTTAATAACTATCCAAAAATCAAGAATTTTACACTTAGATAATTAATTTAAATAACAGTTCATAAAACATACCTGGATGTGGAGCATTATGAAAACTTGAGCCGTCACTCTTCTATCACTTCAATTTATTTGCATTACAAATTTAATTAAATATATAAAAGGAAAAATACATACATAACGCTCCATAACATGCCTTTTATGCGTATCATATTTACTATTGCCATGTCATCCCAAAGATACAATCCCAAACATTTGTATCTTAGCATGCTTATGTTAGGCAATGGTTTATTAAATTTCGGGTCTTGCACCTTGCATTGTATCCTCCTTCACCTTCAATCAAATTTCTCGTAAAATTACGCAAATAAAACCTTAAATTGTTAGTACATAGGAAACTGAAAAATACGAGAAATTGACGAAGGCTTCAAGGTGTGTAGCAATGCCACTTTCTTTAAGGTTTTACTAACCTTCACCATTAATTAGGTATGCAAAAGGGTTACCGACGTATAAACCTCAAGGATATAATGAAGCCCTATGATTGACGGCGTTTTGCATTGAAGACATCAATCCACTATACACTAAGCAGTATGTGACAAAACTACCAAAATTCTATTATAGTTTTCTATCTAGTTTTCTCTCTATGTCTTCCAAATGAGAGGGGTTATGTTTATAGGTAAAGGAATACCTCTTCATGTGGACATAACTTTGCTTAATACATGTCTATTTGGATAGTCACACCACTTGGTAAATAATCAAGAGACATCACTCTTAATTAAATAATTAAGAGAAATTACTTTATAATTATTGAAGACATGACCTTTCATTATTTTGAAAATGTTCCAACAATAGGTGTGTTAAGGGTAATAACTATAAGGTATTGGTGAAAGGTAAGGTGATTAAACAGAAATGAAGAGACTATTTTGATAAGCTTTTCAATGGTAGTTACTCTCAAGATATGGGTATTTTGAACCTAAATTGTGATTTTATGAGTAAGATGAGGCCTTTTGAACTCAAAGAGGCATTGCACCGTGTGAAGGCTAAAAAATCGGTAGTCTTGGATGCAATTGCTATTGAGGCTTGGAAATACCTCTTTGAGGTTGGGATTGGGTGGTTGACAAAATTGTTAACAAGATTTGGCTAAGTAATAAGATTTATATTAAGTGGAAGAAGAGTGCCTTATTGCCTTTATATAAAAACAAAGGTGACATTCGAGAGTACTTAAATGATAAAGGAATAAAACTTATAAATCATGCTGTGAAATTTCGAAAATGGTTATTAAGCAACATTTGCTACAACAAGCTAAGATTGTGAAAAATCAATTTGGTTTCATGCCAAGAAATCCCCATGAAAGCGGTTCATCTCTTATGATAAGTTGTTGCGGTGTTTAGAATGTCAGGACAAGATTTACTCACTATTTTATTAATTTAGTGAAAGCTTATGATAGATTAACTAGAGGCAACTTTTTCCCCGGGCTACAAGAAAGTAAATTTTCTCAAATATGTTAGAATAATACAAGATAAATACGAAGGAGAAGTTACAAATGCAATAACTTATGGTGGATTGATGGATAAGTTTCTTATTATAATAAGGATGCACCAAGGACTGACATTGAGTCTTTTTCTCCTTGCCATAGTAATAGATGAGATAACGAAAGGCATCGATCAAGATGAAATACCTAGGTTTATGCTATTCATGGGTAATATTATGTCGGTTGATGGGACAAAATAAGGGATTAATACCAAATTAGAGTTGTGGAGACAAACATTAGAAGTTTCAAGATTTTAAATTGAGCGAATCAAAGATTGGATATGTATAGTGTGCACCTTGTAACAAAAAAGGAATAACAATCAAGACATGATCACACTCGATGGTCAAGTAATATTAATAAAAAAGTATGTAACCAAGGACGATAACTTGAGAAGAGAGATAAATTGATGGACATATTAACCATAGGAACAATGTTGGGTGGCTTAAGAGGAAAAATGCAATGAGAGTTTTGTATGATTGCAATATACCTTTGAGTTTGAAGGGGAATTCTATAAGATAACTATCAGACATATTTGCCACAAAGTATAGAATATTTCGCTAATGAAAAACAACACATAAAAAAAAATCAGAGTATAGCCAAGATACAAATTCAGGAATGATGGGTGCTAAAACTAGAAGGGACGGAGTTAGAAATGAAGTTATTTTTGGTTGGGTTGGCCACATAGGGTGCCGAAAGATGAAGGAAATTCACGTTGCACAAGGTAAAAGACTGAGGGAAAGACAAAAAAGCATGGTTGGAGGTGATAAATAATGATATCAAACTCCTGAAACTTGATGAGAGGATGGTAGTGGATAAGAATGATTAGACGTGAAGAATTCCTGTGTTCAATGTAAATATTTCTATGTTTTGATTAACCGACCTCAAGTATATTAAAATTAAGACTTGTTGATTTGGTTTGGTTTAATGCTAAGCAAACACTTCCACTTCCCATATTTTTGCTCTAATTTGATAAACAAGAAAAGCAGTCATCATGAATCATAGAATTGAAATAAGAAACAATGACATGTGAAACATGCCCAAACTGAAGTTTTTTTTTTTTTTGGCTGTAACTTTGCATTCACATATTTTTTAAGAAATAATGGGATTTGGCCATTTGGGATCATCAATATGTTGTAATGGTTCAATTTGGTTTGGAATTGCAGACTGTCGTAGCCTATGTTATTTGAATTTTTTTTTATCTTTTTAAAAGTATTCATGTTCGATATGTATTTGGTATAAATATATTTAGATATAATTTTTTAAATATATGAAAAAAATTATGAACAATTTTAGTAAATATATATTCATATTTGATACTCATCTAACTGTCACTTAAATTTTTTTCTTCTTATTTTTTAACAAACCCAATTTGAACCTAAAAGATTTTATTCGGATCTTGGCTTTAGGAGAAAAACATTATTTATCTTGCATAGTTTTTTGAGTGGTTGTTCTTATAGATACAGGTTTAAAAGATGCAGGCCAAATCATCAAATATCCCAAAATTTCTTCACCACAAATCCAATCCTACTCGTAAACTAAATTAATTGAATCCATCTTTCTATTTACACCAAAGTAACTAAAATATAATAAAGAATACAAGATGATATTAAAAATAATAAAAATATAAATATATGAAAATATTAAAATTTATATAATATGAATTATTAATGATTAAAAATTTATAAAAAAATATATAAAATAAAATAAATATAATTATAAAATAAAAAATAATACAAATATTATATAACTATATATATCCATCCAAGAACTGTCATTGAACATACCGAAACGCGTAGTTTGACGTTGAATTTGAGGTTAAGAAACAGATTGTTGCAGCATTTAGGTGGCTGACTTTCACATGTTCTTCATTTACACAACTAATTAAATAGCAACAACTAAAACTCTCAAGTTTGATTTTTTTTTTAATGCATTCAATCTATAAATGTCCTAAACAATACCAAACAAGGCAAAAACATAGAATCGTATCTTTAGTTTACAACTCAATCCTCTACAACAGATTACTTTTGGGGACTCCAAAGAATTGTCACTAAATTGAAATGATTTGATGATGTGTGTAATCCACTTTGTGTGTTTTTAGGGAAAAAACTGAAATATGATTGAAAAAATTAAATCACATCGGCGTGTCCAAAATTGAGAATTGCACGTTTAAGTAATCTATTGTGACATATGCATTGTAAATTGATTGAATTAATAAAATTCGATTTAATCGATTAATTGATAAAAAAATTATTTATTTTAATTTTATATTAAAAATTATATTATTAAATTAATTTTATTTTTTATTAATTATTAATTATATTTATTTTTTATTTAAATTTAAAATTTTAATTAAATTAATCGAGCTTATTGAAGTGATGACATAAGACAACGTGAATTTAACTTTTGATTTGATCATTTTACACTTTAAAAAAAAAAAAACAAAAGATAAATAAAATAAACTTTAAGTTGTAACTCCATTAATTTTACGTGTGGTCTGAGGCTCAAGCCAACCAAACTCAACCAGTCCAATAAGATTTAAGTTACGTTACAACATGAACTTAGACAGCAACAGCATGCCAAAAATCTAAAAACCAACTTGTTTATAAATATATTTATATATCCTAAACCCTAATAAACACAAGTATAAAAAGTTTAATTATTCGAACATTTAAAATAAAAGAATGTAAATTCAAGGTCCAATAAAGTAGTCTAAAAGTCTGCTTCAGACTTGATGATTAAAAATGCAAAAGTTGAGACATGCAATCCAAGCAAGGAATAGTTATTATTTGTATGCTTATTAAGAGTACAATTGACACTTTAATAATTGATATTTTATACTTTTTTTTTACTTGTTAATGTATTTATATAATATTTATTTTATTTTATTTTTTAAAATTATATATAAAATTATAAAAATTAAATTAAATCAGTCAGATAAATCGATTGGACTGAATTTTTAACTCAACCCTTTATCAATACAAAAATCAGAGTAAATTTTACCACTATTAGTTTTGGTTAAAAAAAAAAACAGCACTGTCTCCTGCCATTGCTCTTTATTAGGCAACACCAAATATTCTTTACATCAGAGGATTTTCCATCTCATTCTCGGCCTCTCTGTCCAATGTCAATGTATATTTATACATCTGTTATATAATATTCTCTTTTATGTCTACATTTTTCCTCAAATTTGGAAAAGAAACAGAGGAGGAGAGAGAAGAGATGAGATGAGAGAAAAGCATTTTAAAAAGAGAAGATAAAAAGAAATGAACATAATCTTCTCATCTGTTTCGATTGTCATCATTTGCAATCTCAGATCTTAATTTCCTTCCCATTTTCTCATCTGGGTTGTTTCCGAGATGGTGAATTTTCCGTCATTTTCTTATTTTTTTTCTTGTTCCTCTCTGTTTCTTTACCTTTCTCTAGTTTTTTTTTCTTTGTCTTGATCCACATACCTTGGTCTCAATTTTCAATCCTTTTTATTATCAGGAATTTTGGGCTGTTTTCTGATTGGTGTATGAAGTTTTCTGATGAGAGTAGACTGGATTTGACTACTGCCCAAGTTTGTCTTTGATCAGATTCTGTCTATAATTCATATCAAAAGGTATGTTGTTTCTTCTAAGATTCCTGTTTGATTGTTGTTATTGTTCACATTTTGATCTGTTTTGGTTTGCCTTTCTAAATAAGGATGGATCCTTTTTAGTTGCTGATAATATTTGGATAATTCAGGTTTCGCTTTCATTTATTGAATTGTTGTTAGAGCTCTAATTGAAATATGAAAATATAATCTTTGAATCCGATTGTGCTTCTTTGTTTTGATGAAAAAAAAAAGTTTAGATTTTTCCATTTTGGGATTTGAACATGGTGGTTGGTGATGGCGATTGCAGATAAAGGTAAAGATGGAATCAGATCTTGGTAAACTCTTCATTGGTGGGATATCTTGGGACACTGATGAGGAACGTCTCAAGGAGTATTTCAGGAAGTATGGAGAAGTGGTGCAGGCAATGATTATGAGAGATCGTGTCACAGGTCGAGCCCGTGGCTTTGGTTTCATTGTCTTTGCTGATCCTGCTGTTGCTGAGAGGGTAATTATGGATAAGCATATGATTGACGGTCGCACGGTGAGAGCCTTGATTATGATTATGATTATGATTATCCCTTACACATTACAGATTTAATTGAGATTCTATATAATTTCTGGCATTGATTTAATATGATTTTTGTTTTAAGTCAATTGCTATCGAATTGTTAGGCTGGGGCAGAAAATGCAATGCAATTGTTTGATTAGTCTTGCTGACTCCTCAATTTTCAGGTTGAGGCAAAGAAGGCTGTCCCTAGGGATGACCAGAACATTCTAAACAGGAACATCAGTGGCATCACTGGATCTCCTGGTCCTGGTCGCACGAAAAAGATTTTCGTTGGAGGTTTAGCATCTACGGTCACTGAGGGTGACTTTAAGAACTACTTTGATCAGTTCGGTACGATTACTGATGTTGTGGTGATGTATGATCATATCACGCGGAGGCCGAGAGGGTTCGGTTTCATCACTTATGATTCAGAGGAAGCAGTAGACAGAGTCCTGCATAAAACATTTCACGAACTCAACGGGAAATTGGTTGAGGTCAAGAGGGCAGTTCCTAAAGAACTATCTCCAGGCCCCAGCCGCAGTCCTGTGTTTGGATATAATTATGGTTTGAATAGGGCTGCCAACATCCTCAATAATTATGCTCCAGGATATAATCTAAGCCCTCTTGGAAGCTTTGGAGTCAGGATGGATGGTAGGTTTAATCCTCTTGCTAGTGGTCAAAGCGGGTTTCCTTCATTTACTACCACTGGCTACGGAATAGGTATGAATATGGAACCAGGAATGAACCCAAGCTATGGGGGAAGTTCCAACTTTGGCAACAATCTTGGTTACGGGCGGATAATTAGCCCCTATTATAGTGGGAATTCAAACAGGTATAACACTCCTATTGGCTATGGTCTCGGAAGTGGAAGAAATGATTCTAGTTTGAGGTCCACTGCTCGTAATGTCTGGGGAAATGGTGGCCTTACCAATGCCACAAATGCTTCCGGCCCTGGTGGTTATTTGGGGACTGGCAGTGGGAGTTTTGGTTCTTTAGGAAATAGTGGGGCCAATTGGAGCCCTTCTCCACCTGTGCACAGTGGAGGGAATGTTTCTGGCTACACTGGTGGGAGTGCTGATGACCGCTATGGTTTGGGAAGGGGAGGATATAGAAGAAACAGTGGCATCGTTGCAACTCCAACATCATCATTTGCTGGGTCAACTGGTAATTTTGAGGGATCCTATGGGGATCTTTACCGCAGTGGTTCAGTTTATGGTGACTCAACTTGGCGGTCTGCGACTCCTGACTTGGATCGTTCTAGCTCATTCAGCTATGGGCTTGGTGATATATCCTCAGATGTAACTGCAAGAACATCTGAGGATTATGTTGGAAATTACAGTGTTGGTAGTAGACAGTCCAATAGAGGTAATATTCTCTTCATTTTCATAAAGTAGACCTTAGAATTCGTTTATGAATTTTGGTCACATTTACTCAATTCACCTGGATGGAAATACCTACTTTCAACTTAAACTTCAATTGAACTTTCCCAACTCCAGGTGAAAATATCCGTATGCTGGAACGTAATTGCAGTCATAGTTTATTGGTGTTTGAAACCAATAGCTTTGGTGTCTCTAATGTTAGGAATCCTTAAACTTGTTTCTGGCATCTTATTCTTGTAAGGAGTCAAGAAGATAAGGTCATTAGTATAAGTTGGAACTAATTTGTTTTAAGTTCATGTAGTTCGGATTTTGAAATGAAGATCATACACTTTTTTTTATTTTGTTTATTTTGAAGATGGAGGACATACTTGTTTTGCCTATTTGACAATCGTTTTCAGAATGGGCTCCAAAAATGATCATTACTCACCTGTCATGTCTGATTTCACCTCCTGTAAGGATGGCCCAGTAAATTTACTTTTTCTTGTGGTACCATGATAGAATCCATTGTTGTCAATTACTTTAGCCAACCTCCCTGAACATATGCTCGTTTTTTAAGCAGTTTGCATCAGTAAATATTCGTCAGAACATCTTTTTGTGGTCTCTATGAACTTGATATGGCTGTAAATAACTCAGAAGAAATCAATTGGGACCTCTGACTTTAAAATCAAACTTAATTATTATCTTTCTTGCACTTGTTTTGTTATACTGACCACGAATTCAATAATCTGAAAATATTATAAATTTCATAGGACTGATACATTGAAAGACAATTTTTTATGTTGTACTTGAGCTCGATTCTGAACTTTTTATGCATGCATCATATCTTGATGCTTGAGAGGTGAATGCCAGCTTGCTGCATTTTTGAATTCTTATATTTGTTTCTTTCTTATGCAGGAATTGCTGCCTAGGAGATTGGTTATTCGGATATCAGAAGTTATAATGTAGGGTGAATGTATCTGCGAAAACAGGGGAAGGATCTGTTAATTTGATACAACTGCCTCATTACTATGTCAACGTACAAAAAATTGATCTTATAGAACTAACACGGGTTATTGATTCAATGCACATTCAGAGTGAGCAGTTACAAATGATTTTCTGTAAGTTTTGAGATTTGATTTGGTTTTTTTTCTATTTTATTTTAGTAGCAAAAAAATTTAGGCTCCTTTCTTGGCATTTGAGTGAGGTGTACAATCAGATTGCGGGTAATATACTCCGGAAGATTGATTCCAATTATGTACCATTGCATCTCCAACAAGGCGTATCAGTAGAGGCACATCAAACAATAGGGTATTAATATATATATATATATATATTTTTTTTTTTTTACTTTTTAAATTTTTTCGGATGCTGGAATGCCTGGCAGAGTTGCTGCTTCTTGTTCTTAAGTTTTCTTCGGAGATTATCTGGGATTGTTTTTCTCTCAGATTGTAAGGAGTTTCCGTTTGACTTACTAGTGTGAAACATTAGAGGGATATACA
This sequence comes from Adansonia gregorii, assembly GCA_038382025.1. Classification (NCBI taxonomy): domain Eukaryota; kingdom Viridiplantae; phylum Streptophyta; class Magnoliopsida; order Malvales; family Malvaceae; genus Adansonia; species Adansonia gregorii. Next base: position 1,781,006 of record JBBYHO010000020.1, on the reverse strand, counting down.
TTATACCCCACCCCCAATCAAATAAGTTACTACATGTTCTGATTCATTATCAAACAATTTCACTCGCTGTAGATGTTTAACTGTTTGCTTTTGCTGCTGAGCTCTGCATGATCGCGTTCAACATCTCTTTTTCTTCATATTGTCGTGTACACAAACATGATAATCATCCCCATGCTATTAGGTTATAGAGACTTGATTCCTGTGGTTGTGATATACGGATATGATCGAAAATTCAGACTGCTTGTCTAGGATGTTACCATGCTGCACCTGCTATTCTAGTTGGTATCTTTCAGAGGTTTCCATATGCTGATAAACGTTCAGCTATGTTACTCGGACTTGTGATTGAGCGTCGGATACGTGTATGCTCAATTTTTTTGAAGTTTTTCAATGCAGTTGGAGAGTCTTTGAAAGATTATATCTCTATACCAATGTTAAAAAAATGTGTTGGATACAATTACTTTAAAATGAAAAAAAATGAAAGTCGAAGCAACATAGATCTGATGTGTTTGTTCTAAATGTCTATACTATGGCCGTTACTGTACTCTTATCCATATTTTCCATTGAAAACTGGATAAGTCTTGGTTGGGGGTTTTCAAATCACTTTCATTTGAACTTATACCTTTATAGTTGGCAGCCAAAAATAGATACTACCATGTTTTTGGATTGTATTCCTCTCTCTAAACTTTATGTGAATCTTTATGGCATTTGTCCTTTGATAAGAGCCTGCTATGCTTTTTGTTATGTGGATTTTAGGAGGCTGCCACTAGCCAAATAACTTTTTTTTTTTGGTGGGTTTCCATTTTCCACTTAAAATGTTGTTTGTCAATTTTTGCATCCTCGTTATGTTTGTCTTTCATGTTCAAGTGTTATATGCTTTTAAAAAATTTTGACACGTTAATAATTTATATTATATATAGATTTTGATAATCATATACTTGTATCGTGTTAATGTTATTTTTCGTCTAATCATATCATGTCTCTCAAGTTTATTTATGGGGTAAGGCCGAAGGCAATTTGGGTTCATGTGTTTTGGGGCTACGAGAATATAACCTTCCTCTTTTAAAAAAAGTGCACGTCTTTTGTGCCCCATTGTTTTCTTTATTGGGTCCATCTACTTTTTTCTTTTTTCCTTTGTGCATAAATGTTTGTCAAGAAAAAGTTCAGGAGCCCTCATGAAATGACCAAACAGGGATGCTGGATTTTTGAATAATGACTTCACCAGGCAAACTCATTGACTACCAAAAAGTTCAGCAAAACATTATAAAAATATATATATCCAGCAAAATTGGATTTTGGCTGATAAGAAACGTAAACGTAAAAGAGATTAGATTCAAGAAGTTTCCAGAAACTGGTAATAAGTTGTTTGTATCAATTATTCAACTTTTACCATTTAACCACATTTGCTATGTAAGAAAATCTTCAGAAATTATTAGTTGGAAGTGTCATAATTGTTCAACCTTGAAGGTTGATAAGAAATCATTCTTGCATAAGAATATGGTTCTGTCTATCCACGTGAATTCAAGATTTAATCTAATAAATTTATGCATCATGAATCTAAGATTTAATTTAGTAAATTTATGGATATAATTATTTTTAAAACGTAGCACTAAATAAATAAGTTTAAATAATAATATTGTTAGATTTGGTTGTTGGATAAAATTATAATTTTTCTCAAGAGACTTAAGACTGCTCGTTATAAAATTTCTAAAGAATGTCCAAACATGTCTTTACCCCAAAAAAAAAAAAAAAAGACAAACTTAAATGGGATTGTCTTGTGTTGCCCTGTTGGTGGGATGATGAGATCCCCTGAAATCGGGATTTTATTGTCCAACATCTGGCTATTATTTTTTAATTTATCATTTAATTAAATTGATTCGTACAATTTATTTTTAAAATATGATATCTAATAAATCTAAAGTTTGAATCTAAATCCCTTCAATGAAAAAAAGTGAGAAAGGCAAAGGCATCCATTTCGACCTGCAAGAAGTGTAGCACCTTAATCTTATTTAGAACTGAACTTCAACCAAGTAAATTAACCTTGCCCCCCCCCCCCCAAAAAAAACTAAAGAACCAGAATCAAGTGATAATTGCATCAACATTTAAACATACTGTGTAGCACAAACATTTTTCAATTTTGTAGTTTCACTGTGTTGAATGGGAATTGCAGCAATTGCAATGCAGAATCTTCGGGAACTCTTGGATAGTAAGTCGAACATAAAGTAATTTGTGTTTAAGTGTAACTTATTTGTCAAAGTTTTTCTGATATCAATGAAATTACGTTTTTTTTCTTTTCTTGCTTTTATGGGAAGAATGAATTGGATCAACTAGAGGTGCGGAGGAGGTTTCCAGAGATGATTGAAGCAAAAAACTCAATACTGGAGCTTTGAATAATATTTTGGACTCAATCTCCATCTTCATCTGCTGTTTTAGCAAGGAAGAATAGAGCCATGGAAAGACGAGATAAAAGGTTTCCTAGCTGATTGATTTCAGTTTGTTGCTTAAAACACCACACATAGAATTTACCGGATCCACACACAACAATTTCTCACCAAACTTCACTTTCTGCAAATGCAAAAATCATGTCATTGAAGAATAATAGCTCATTTCTGTAATTATCAATGGTCTCCAATCCAGAAAATCATAGGGATATTTGGTCAGCGGATATATATTAATTAAGCAAATGAAACAACTGGTTAGCTTCCTTCAATTTCAAATAAACCTATATGGATATTTGGTCAGAAATCGTAAGTCTGTAACCGTAAATATATACCAAGCCAAGCACACTTTATGCCTGATGGAAATGTACAGCCAACATCTTGACTTTGAACCTATTATATTATTCGAGCTCTATATTTTTTTTAAATATTTATATTTAATATTTATGATAAAAATATATTTAAAAATAAATATAATATATTATCTTCAAATATATAATTATATACAAATTAAATACATACCCATATCCTACGTTCAATCCCGTAACAGCATGCAACACTTGCACAAACATAAATTGAGAGTTGAATTCAGGAATACATGTAATAAAAGAAAGCTTCATAATTACTAATAGTAGTTGGAATCGAAAAAATGGCAGCAAAGGTACAAGTCATGGTACATTATTACATCTCACTGATCACTATTTGTACTGTATGTTGCTTCCACCTTTTTTTTATTTTTAATGTCATATGTTAGAATGCGAGCACGAGATATAAAAATATTTATTGATTAGGTTATTTATTTAAATTTAAAAAGTTATTTAATATCTAAGAGGATTTAAAAAAAATATTAAACCTTCAAAAATTGGGTTTGGCTATAAAATGACGCTTATAAAAAATGCGCTGGACGTTAGCTCTAACATTCAAGACTTGGCTAAATCCATTTTCTATGACATGATATATATTATTTGTATTTTTATACATTATATAATTTTTATCATATAAAGAATAAATATGTATAATATTATAGTATAGATATTAAAAAATATTAAATTTATTTATATTTTAAAATTTAATAAAATAAAATTATTAAATTACTAAAAATTAAATTTTTTAAAAAATAAATTTAAAAATAATATGGGCCAGCCTAAATAGGCTTGGACTACTCATTTATAAATATAACCGAGGTTAGATAAAATCTGAGATTTATATTTTAGGTTGGGCCGAGCTTAGGGGAGTATGAAAAATGTTAATATCATACTTAAGCTTGCCTTAGATCAATCCATGAATATCTCTACAGGATATGAAACCTTTTAAAATACATGAAAAAATTTTAAAAAATTAAAAATTAAGAAAAAAATTTTCCATTGAAAAAAGTTCTTCTTTTAAGTTTTTTATTTTTGATAAATATTATTATTATTATAAGTTCAAACCACATAATAATACAATTTTTTTTTCTAGAATTTCAAATATAACCAAAGCATCAAATAGTAGCTGGGCCTATTTTATTGGGCCAAAAATAGTACCAATTTGTTTCTTTACCTCTCACATAGGCCCAACCCAATTAGGATATTACTGTAATTTCACAGAGGCTAGGGTTTTTGAGTCTATAGTAATGC
>JBBYHO010000020.1:1749227-1759750 GCA_038382025.1 Adansonia gregorii | reverse complement strand
AGGAGTAAATTAGAGAAATAGACAAGAAATTTTGGGTCAATCTTAAAAATTACTTAAAATGAAAGGACATAAACTAGTAAAAGAAAAAATGACAGTGGCACCATAGGAAAAACATCATGAAACAAAGAGGAGAAAAAAAAAAAAAAAAAAGGGAATCCAAGCGCACTTCCAAAATATTTTAGTGAGTAGGCGGTTAATGAAAAGCTCCCGAGATTCACAGATTGGGTGGGCTTTTTTAGCCTTTGAGTCTCAGCTAAATACCATTTCTGGGATTTCCTTTTTTTTTTTGTTGTTTAATTCCAAAGAGAAAAGATGTCAGACCTAGACAGGCAAATAGAGCAATTAAAGAAGTGTGAACCTTTGAGAGAATCCGAAGTGAAAGCTCTTTGTCTTAAAGCCATGGAAATCCTCGTTGAAGAGAGCAATGTTCAAAGGGTTGATGCCCCTGTTACTGTAAGTATTTATTTACATGTTCTGATATAATGGTTGTTATTATTATTGTTATTATTATGCTGATTATTTCTCTTTATGCTATTGCGTTAGTTTCTGTTGGGGTTTGATTTAATGAAAGTAAATGTTTTAGCTTTGTGTTAATGGGTTATAGGAGTTCATTGAATTGTTTTGGTTAACAGGATTTTAGCCTTTTTTATTTTTTGTTGACATTTTAAAGCCCGGTGCTCAAGGATATGTATTATTGTGTGTATTTGCATTTGGGGCAAGAAATGAGTTGGAAATGGAATTGACTAGGGTTTTGAAGTAGAACCGATTGATGAATATGTCTTTTTTTTTTTAAGGATTAGAAGCTGGGATTTTGTTCAGAGTGATTGAATTTTGATTAAAAGAAACAGAAGGTTTATATTTTGGAGAATTTAACATGGATGAAAGTCAATGTTGGATGTAGTATTTAGGGTCTTTGAGGTCTGACTAAAGTTAGTAAAATATTTACGCTGTGACCGGATTTTACATCAATGGAACAGTACTGCAAAGGACATGTAGGTCACCTTGCAGGGTCTGAAGTCTATAACCTTCAAGTGGTGTCTACAAAACTCGTAAACACGATACCAGCCTTTCCATTGTCATAAACTTAGAGCTTGCCGGATGTCGAGCTGGATAGGTGGAAGTCTATGGCATAAGATGTTGGTAAATATTTACGTCGTGATGGGGTGTTATATATCATTGGAACAGTACTGCAAAGGGCATATAGGTCACCTTTCTGGTTCTGAAGTCTATAACCTTCAAGAAGTGTCTACAACCCTGTTAAACTTGATACCAGCCTTTCCATTGTCAGGAACTTAGAGCTTGCTGGATGTTGAGCTGTATAGCTGTAAGTCTATGACATAAAATGTTGGTACATCAGTGCTATGCAGGGTCAGGCCATTGTTACTTCTTGGAAAACTAAAGCAGCAAATAAAGCTATTTGGGAATAGTTTATAGAAACTTCGATAATGTTTTTAATTTGGATACTGACCTTTTGTGATTTAGATTACTTACAAGTCTTTTATTTTTTTTTTCCATAGATATGTGGTGATATCCATGGGCAGTTTTATGATATGAAAGAGCTTTTTAAAGTAGGAGGTGATTGCCCTAAGACAAATTATTTGTTCCTTGGGGATTTTGTTGACAGAGGGTTTTACTCTGTGGAGACATTTCTACTTCTTTTGGCCTTGAAGGTAAACTGTCTTTTATATGTTTTATCAAAAGATGTGTTGAAATATTATTCTTTGATAGTCTGAGCTTCATCAGGTGAGGTATCCAGATCGGATAACACTCATTAGAGGGAACCATGAAAGTCGTCAGATCACACAGGTTAAGCAATTTTTTTTGGCTACTTATTAGCTTCTTGATTTTCAGAGTATTTGTTTACTGCCATTTCTTGACAGGTATATGGATTCTATGATGAATGCCTGCGTAAATATGGCTCTGTGAATGTTTGGAGATATTGCACTGACATATTTGATTACTTAAGGTTTGCCGGTTTTCATTATTTTTGAAATATAAATTGTCAAGGGTTCCTGCAGGTTGGAGGGCAACAGATGTTTCACTGTCGTGGATTGGCAATTGAATTGCCTTTATAAGGGTTGGTTTAATACAGTATCTTGATGTTTTCATCATAAAATGAAATTTGGTTTCTGTGCTGGTGTAGAATTGTGAAAGGGAGCAATTGAGTTTCTTTTATATTATTCACGGTTAAACCGAAGTTGACAAGTGTAGCTGTTACATATATATTGTCTGGATTAACTCCGTGTATAAGGTTTTTTTTTTTTTTTTTTCTCTGATGATCTTATATTTTGTCAATTATTGTATTAGTCTTTCGGCCCTTATCGAGAACAAAATTTTTAGCGTCCATGGTGGGCTTTCGCCTGTGATATCAACACTAGATCAGGTCAAAGAAGCTATCTTATTATTTGGTAATCTTCGTGAAACTTAATATTGGCATTACCAATCCGATGTTTCTTCCAGATTCGAACGATTGATCGGAAACAAGAAGTACCTCATGATGGTGGCATGTGTCACTTGATGTGGTCAGACCCTGAGGATATTGTTGATGGTTGGGGTTTGAGTCCTCGTGGCGCTGGTTTCCTGTTTGGTGGTGGTGTTGTCACTTCGTTCAACCATGCAAACAACATCGACCATATATGCCGTGCGCATCAGTTGGTTATGGAAGGATACAAATGGATGTTCAATAACCAGATAGTTACTGTCTGGTCAGCTCCCAATTACTGTTACAGGTAAAATTATCAGTTAACAATTCCCTAATCCACTATGGTGTAGTTGAACGGTTTATTCTCACATCATGCTCTGCAGGTGTGGTAATGTTGCAGCAATTCTTGAGCTGGATGAGAATCTTAATAAGCAATTCCGCGTTTTTGATGCAGCTCCCCAGGTTTGTACATAAGTTACATGCAATCAACCGCCAAATGCAGAAAAATTGCATGAAACTTTCACTGATTCAACTTTTGCATGGGAAAAAGATGTTACAATCTGCATTCTGCACGATATGACTTATAGGCATAGTGTAGTTTCAGTTTAATTAGATTACATTGAATGACTTAACTGGAAGTTTATCAAATGCAGGAATCAAGAGACACTCCTGCCAAAAAGCCTGCGCCGGATTACTTTCTATGAAGCAGATGTGGAAGTTTTACCTTTTCTAGTCCATTACACTTGAATCAATCAATGAGTAGGATTTACAGTCACTTGGTGAATATGTTCTCCTAAGAAAGACGAATGGATAGGCTGGCTGCGCAGTGATTAGCAAGGATTGTATTCCAATTTGTCATGAGAATTGTGTTGTCAGGCGTGCCTTTGTTGTTCGTTTACTTGTATCTCAGTCAACATGTGCTTGTAATAATAGTGTGTTATGTGGTAATGAATCCCTCATATATTGCCTTGTAATTTTGAGGGAGAGAGAGAGTGTAGAGATAATGATTCTCAACAAGAATTGGATTCGGAACAGCGGGGGGTTGAGTTGAGTTGTTGCAACATTTGGTTCTTCTATCAGAATTTCTCACATTGACTTTTGTTATTGTGCACCAATCTTGGGCTGGGCCATACAAACACAAATTTATTAGTCAAAGGATACCTATGGTTTTTTCGATTAATATATGTACAACACCCTCGATTAGACATATTCATGATCATATTATATTGTTTTAAAAAAAATTTCGTCAAGCACTTTCGAGTCAATCTATATGTTAGGATTACTGTAAAAAAATTAAAAATTTATTTTATATTAAAATTTATTTATTTTATTATTAAATTTAAATAAAAATTTTTTATTAATAAATATAAATTAAAATCAAATCACATGGATTGAATAGAAAAGACTCATGTCCAAGCGTGTGAGCGGGTAGCTTGACATTTAAGTAGATTTGCTTGAATGAATTTTCATTTCTTCTTTCTCGAATTTAGTTGGTTAAAATTTAAATAGCAATTCAATAAAATCGGATCCATTTAAATTATCTAAATTTATTAAAGCCAACTTGAATCCAATTTAATGCACAACCATTTTTGTTATTAAAGAATAAAATATTTGAATTTTAGAATTTTGATAAAAATATAGTAATAATGATCAATTAAATTAAAAAAATCAAAATAATTATCTCATACGAAAATATATTAAAGTATTATATTTATATTCATATTCTGAATTTTAAAATTTTACAAAGAAAAATAAAAAAATTATTCCGTAATTTTTATATTTATTTTTAAATTATATTTAAATGATTGATTTTTAATTTTAATAGGAAATAATTTTTCATATATTAATATCTTTTTGTCATAAAAAGATACTAAATTTGGCCATGTTTATGGCCATTAATTTCAAATTATTAAAAAAAAAAAAACCAGCAACTCTTGAGGGTTTTTTTTTTTTCTAAATAAGAAGCTGATTTCCACCTCATCTTTTGCTGACGTGGCTAATTTTAATATCTCACTTTCCCATCGCTGCAAAACCTTCACCGTGCAAAAAATCCCTAACCCTAGATTTACCTCAAAATCCCCAAGTTGTCAATATCCCCAAACCCGGTCCGATCTCAGCAAGCCAACCGGTTCATGTAAATTACAAAAACTCCCCCAAAATAAACCAATCTTATTTATCTTTTTCGTCATCTACGCTCCCAAAATCCCTTCTTCTTTCAATCTCACTCTGATCCCTTCTTTTCATAAATAAAAATTGATTTAAAATTTCCCCAATTTACCCGCCAAAACGTTCCCCGAATTTTAATTTTTTTAAAGCTTTACAGGTTTTTTATAAGTTCCTAATTCCCCACTTTGATCTTTCTTTCTCGCTTTGCCTCTTTCTCTCGCACTGGTTCCAGTGGTCTCTTTTCAAAGGCAACGACGTTGTTTTTTGATTAATATATTTTTTTGTAATGGATCCCGAGTTGGCTGTCGACCAAAAGGCAGCTTTTGAGCCTTCTCCAGCTGGAGAAGGTGAGAAACGAGGGTTGGAAAACGGGGATGTTTCCGTTTCCAAGAAGCAGCGATGCGGTGAGGGATTAAAGAGAGTGGCGGAGATAGTGCTGGTGCTGTCGGCTATGGGGAGTATGAGGGGCGGGGGGAGGAACCCTACAGCGGCGGAGACGGCTTTGATGGCGGAGGCGCGTGAGACGTTAGCAGAGATGTGCGAAGAGATGCCGCCTAAGGATATTGTTGGGAGAGAGGCTGTAGGGAATTTGATTGAAGAGTTGGGGCTTAATTCCAAACTTAAAGAGCAGAGATTAGGGTTTAGGGGTATGGGAATGTCCATTTCTCAGAAGGTTTTGTTTGCTAAAATGAAGGTAATAAAAGGTCTTAAATTTATAATTTTTGTGGGTTTAGGAGGGATTTGGGATTATTAGTGGGGTTCACTTTTTATTCTTTTAATGTTTTTTGGCATTAACTTTGTTTTTCGTTGGTTAGTAATTATGGTTACATTTTGATTTTCCTTTTATTTAATTTGTTTAATTTATATTGTTCCGTAAGTATATCGGGCAGACTTTTATTTGGTTTTTCTGTCTTGCAATTTATATGATAAATTGTCCTGAAATCGAGTTTGTGCTTGTTCTTAGGAAATTTAAAGCTCTCAACGTATTGTAAAATTTGATGCTCATGCTGGGTTTTAAAGTAAATTTTGGGGGATTAAGGGTTTGAAACTGTTGAAGTTTTGGATTGGTTAAATTGCTCATAAGAATAAGGTATCGGAGGGTTTTAGTAACTGTTGGCAGGTTTTGGTCATTTTTAGTCTGATACTCTCTGTGGCTTAGTTGTTACCTCTGATTTTTTTCCCTTGACGTACCTGTGTTTGACACTCATGTCTGACATATATTTGGATATGGTACACAGATATGATCCTTGAAGGACCTTCTAAATACGTGAAAAACTTATAAAAAATTGAACATAATCATGTCGGATACATGCCCATATCTAACAGTTATACCAGAGTTCGAGTAACATAGGTTTTTATTTTTTGGGTTCATGGTTTTCAGCAATGAAAAATGGACATGGCTTAAAGTGGTTGCTGAGTATAGAATGAAAGATGAATTTGATTCATAGGTTTGTCCTAAAGGATTGCAATACCATGCTACCATAGTATTTTAATTTGTATGTGCAGTTATATTTTGTTGAACAGCTTGACGTCTTTTAGCAAGAATAGTATTAATCTTGCTATAATTTGTAAATTTTGCAGCATTTTCATGATATGTATGAATGGAATGTTAACTTTTTTATTAGCGAACATGATCTATGTGCTGCCAAGCATTTCAGCTGTTTATGCAGATGTAGCTTGATTTTATTAAATGATGGAAAAGTTCTTGGTATCTAAATTACTTAGGATTATGTTGGAATTCGAGTGTTTGATTACCTTAATGCTTTTCCAGATGGAAGAACCCAAGAAATTTACTGCACCTCCTACATATGCATCTCAGTCTTTGCAAACAAATGTTGGTGGATCAGCTGAAAACCATGGAGCATCATATGCAGTTCGCACATTACCGTCAGATCGACCAATTCACACAACCGTAACTTCTGGAAGCTTCCCAGTTTCTTCGGCCCCTGCTCATATTACAGCAGCAGGTTCAACTCCCTTACAGCATCAGTTGCCCACCAGCGATGTAAAAACACCTACAATGTCCATTGGAATGCCAAGTGGCCATCTTGGAAAGGATTCGTCATCATTTGCATATCCCAGGGTTGACAGACCGCAAATTAAGTTGGATGGAGGATCAAATGTGGCTTCTTATGTTTCCCAAGTTCCAGGTAATTCTCTCTTCCATCATGTATCCTTTGCTTGGTAGCAAACAAAATTGAAGGACTCTATTTAGGTATCATTTGGAAATATTTGGGCTTTGTGTACTATCATCTAGAAATTTGATAATATGGCCTACTTACTTTTTTTAATGGGTGGGGGAAAGGCTTTCTTGGTTTGCAATGTTGTATTATTATGGTATCAAATCATCATGCTATTGTCTAAGCTAATTCTAATGCTTTGGCTTCTTTACTCAATGCTTTCCTACCATGCTGCCACTATTATCCCTCTTAATCGGTTCTGTTAAACATTTAAACATCCTTATTCACATATCATCTCCGAATTCATGCAAATATTGTCTGTTTCAGCTAATTCTTCAGCAGGCCATGCACTCGTGAATGCTCCCACTTGGTCTGTACAGGCGCAACCTGCTGCAACAGCTAAATCTGGGCAAGAAAACAAGGTTTTGACTCATAATCAAACCAAGGTTGAAGGAGGTGCTGGTTTGACTATGGCACAGATGGCTCCTCAAGCAGTGAGAGATCAAGGCTTTGGACCATTCATTGCTCAAACTGCAACTGGAACTTTTCCAAGTGTGCACCAGCCTGTGCAAGGTGTGAACTTTGTACAAGCTCCTCCATTTATTAATAATCACAATGAAATTGCTCGAATTGTTCAAAAGTTGTTACAGCCAAAGCTTCCCGAGCATCCTTCTTGGACTCCTCCTTCTAGAGAGTATATGAATAAGGCTGTGACTTGCCAAACATGCAAAGTTACCATTAATGAAGTGGAAACTGTGCTGCTTTGTGATGCATGTGAAAAAGGATTTCACTTGAAATGTTTGCCATCAAACAATCAGAAGGGAATCCCTAGAGGCGAGTGGCACTGTGCTAGATGCTTGTCATTTTGCAATGGGAAGCCTTTGCCCCCTAAATATGGCCGTGTCATGAGAAGTATCAGTGTACCTAAAGCGCCTTCTAGCACAACTGCAGCTCAGTCTTCTTCAGAGAAGAAAGTGGAAACTCTAGATCCGACGGTCGATCATGAGAAGGTAACAGCTAATGGAAGCTCTGCGCAGAAGACGTCTGCTGTGGCTGGTACAGTGGACAGCAACTCTGTTGAGACAGTATCTGGTTCTAAGGTTCCAAAAGGGAACTCGACAAAACCTTTGGAGGCTGTATTTGATTCTCCTGTTGGCACAGTAAGTGAGAGACCTGTAGAACATTCTCAAATAACTGACTCATCTATTCATGAAGAAAGAAAAGATCCTACATCAACATCACAGCATGCTGATACGTCATATAACACTATCAGCAACAAGGCAGATCATTCACAGCCTTCACATAACTCTCACGACATCCAAACAGGGCAGCAAAACTGTGCTGAACTCCCTCCAAGTAATTGCCATGATGAAAGTTCTGGAGTTAAAGATTTGGAGAAAGATTGTTTGAAAGGAGGCATTGACTGCAGTGTACGGACTAATCAATGTGAACAAGATGCTGCTGCTGCAGGAATTAATCCTACTGGAAATTCTGGAGCTGACACTGAGATTTCAACGTGTCCTGACTTTTCTTCTGATGGTTTGCATGCTGTTGAATGGACTGGTGACGTACTTCAAGTCGTGGATGGGAAAAAGTTTTACCAGTCTTGTTGCATTGATGGCATAACTTACAAAGTGCAGGATCATGCTTTTGTTCATTCTGGCCGGGATAAACAGATACCATCTAAGCTTCAGGTAAGCATGTTTGGAAAATTTTATATTGAGACTGCTGGTTCCAATGTCCTGTTAAAACAAACTTCATAATTTTGGATCTTCACTACAGGCTATGTGGGAGGATGCTAAAACTGGGTCAAAGTGGGTGGTTGTTAAAAGGTGTTACTTTCCTAGTGATTTGCCGGAGGGTGTTGCTCATCCATGTACCCCTGAAAGCAGTGAGGTAGTCTGTCATGCATATTTACGTTGACTGTTCTCTTACCATTCTAGTATATGAATACTGTCAGAGCAGCAAATAAAGTCAAATGCTTTGCCAATAGTTCTTTGTATTGTTCTTTGTAGGTTTATGAATCTAATAATGATAGCACTGTGATGGCAAGCTCGATTCAGTGCCCATGTGAAGTTCTACCTGCTTCTAAATTTAAGGAAGAAAGTGAAAGGCGAAGTCAGTTAGGAATTGAGGCAAATGAAGGATTAAGAGCAATTTTTTTGTGCAAGTATGTATATTCATTCGGTAAATTTAGCACGTGTTAAGCACATGATGAATCGGATTGATTAACAATGGAACCAATCGTTCTGCAGATGGCTTTATGATGAATTCAAAGGAAGCTTTCAGCCTATATCAAGTTAATACGGTTATGCATCTGTTTACTTAGCATCATGCCATGACTTTTTGCTGTGGCAAATTATATCCTCGATCTGATCAGGTAAACATTTTCAAAACATTTTTTCGGAGTCATAACTATTTATGTGAAAACAGGTAAAAAGTTTGCTGCTTGGACGTGTTGCGCATCTGAGGATCCTTTGCCTGCTCTTGCGTTGTACCATATATAGTCCTAGTGCTATTTATTCTTTTGGGGTAAAAAATCCTAGAGGTAGTTCTGTATCATAGTTTACTTAGCAAATTAAGTTGATATTTTCATGCCTTTCCCTATAATAAACTTGTCATCAATTTGTAGACTGTTAAACTCTTAATTTTAGTGATCATAATTTAATTTCCGACAATCTCAACGACCAAAAAAAGAAAATTCTAATTGCTAAATCAGCTGGCCTAGGTATTCAAATAAGTTTCCTTATGCTAATTAGAGAAGCTTAATCAAAAAGAAAACTACTAAGGTTATTCAAAACATAAGATCAGACATTAACATTTTTCATCTTATATGGCCATTGATGCTTATATAATTTATAATTAAATTTCAATAAATATTTTTTATTATTTAAATAATAATTTTAATCGAATGAAATTGGATTACTGAAAAACTATATCAATGGAGTGGCCAATATGTCAATTGGTGGATAAATCCATTTGTATGATTTTGATTTTATATGTATATATATATATATATTTTGTAATGTTTGTGTTAAAAAGATGGGGTGTTGTGTTAAATGATTTTAGATCGATCAATGTGTTGTGGACAAGTGTACAGCATAGTGAATTTCTTTTACTGCACGAGTGGGTATTTAATGAAAAAGAATCAAGAATTAAATTGCAATCATCCTAAACAAAACGGCGAAGAAAATAAAAAATTTTGGGTGATAAAAGTTCAATTCAGATTTTGATTATTAAGCTCTAGCTCATGCCCTAATCACGCTACTGCCAAATCAACCGAGATAATAAAGAGCTGTAAAAAAAAAAAAAAAACTTCAACCGTTACGATAATAGATTATAAGATGGAGCTCCAAAATTATAAAGCGAGAAAAAAAATTCACCATTACGACCGTAGATTATAAGATGGTGTTCAAGAGAAATCAAAAAGCAAAACTAGGAGATTCGATTAAAATTTTAAACTTATAAAATGGTACTTAATGCAATGAGATATCTTTGATCGAAATTTAAACGAATTTTAAATAACAATGATAAAACTTACAAAATAATGTCATTCTTGCTGTGGTCTAAATAAATAAATAAACAAATAAAAGATTACAGTGGGATGGAAAAGAATTCTCCTTATATTATATAATATGGTATTCTAGTTTTCAACTAAATTTCTTTAATTTCTTTGTAAAACTAGCTGTCATAATAATAATAATAATAATAATAATAATAATAATAATAATAACTAACCAACAATAGCAACAAAA
>JBBYHO010000020.1:1654632-1667948 GCA_038382025.1 Adansonia gregorii | reverse complement strand
TAATAATAATAATAATAATAATCATATAAATTTTGAATCATTTAAAAATTGCATCAATGCATTTCAATTTTATCATTTTAGCCAACAACCATGTAATCTGTTAATAAAATAATAGACTTTTGGTTTTAGTATTAAAAATATTTTGTATCATTTTATTAATAATAATATACGTTAATAATTTTACCTTTATGTGTAAGTATATTATTTTTACAATATAAAAATAATGTAGATCTTCACGTAAATTCCAAATTCAAAGGAGTTTACATATTTATATAAGTCATCCAATACACACTAGTCATATTAATTGGTAAAATTTATTTTAATATTAACATATTGTTCTACATCTATATATAATATCAAATTTTTAAAATGATTATATGTTATAATACGTTATATATTAACCATGAAGTTTATTTATTTAATTATACTTATATATATTTTTATTTTATATGGTCATCTATGTTGTAATCTATTGAAAATACTTCTTCTTTTCCTCAATACTAAATTACTTTTTAATTCTGATTTCACTTTTAATTTTACCTATAAATTTTGAAGTACTTTAATTTTTGTTTATTTTATTATAATTATACTCCAATTTTTTTTTCAATATTTTGTTTTTCTTAAAACTTTTTATTCATAGCAGTTTTTTTATTTTCTTTATTTATGCCACATTTATTTTTTTCCCCTTTCATCCACTAAAAAACCTTAAATTTCTTTAATTAATCAATAACAATAAATGAAACTTGATTGAATTCTTAATTTTTTTTTCTTAAATAAACCTAAATTATAATTGAAGAATACAAGAGAAAATTAAATGTTGGCCAAAAAAAAGAAAATTAAAAAAAAATTGAAAAATAACTTTCACATTCTTAAAGTCTTACCTAAAACCCTTGACCTTATTAGATTCATTATATTTTAGATTGAAATTACTTCATTTTTATATTTTAATTTTTAACACCACAAATAGTGTTAAGAATTCACAAATGTTTCAGCATTTTTCCTTAATTTTTTTAATATAACTTAAGGCTATATTTATCACCCATTAAACTCTGTTATGAAATTTAAAAATTTTACTAATAATAAATTGAATAATTGCTCTTTTACTTTTCCTTTTAAGGCAAAAAACGACTATCAAAATAAAATAGAGAAATTAGATAAAATAAATAAATATTTATATTAATGGAGCCTAAGAGTCTCCAAACACATTTAGTTGGAAATTGAAAATTTGAAGATGCAAATCCAATGTTAAAATTAATACCTGTTTTTACTCGGCTAAGAAGTAAGAAATATAAATATAAATAAAATGTGTCAGAAGTAATAACGTAAAACCCTAAACCAATGCTAGAATTAATACCTGTTTAATTAATTGAATTATAAACAAAATTTGATTTCAAATTTAACATTAAAAAAAATAATTAAATTGTCTATTTTTACTCGCATGTTGTTAATTTGCTTTCAAAATTAACATCATTAGTTAAATTGATGATTTGTCCGAAATGTATCGAAATAAAATTGTGGCATATGACATGTTGACATGGTATTTTTAGATATATGATAAATTATCATCGAATATTTTTAGACACGTCACGATTTAATTAATTGTATTAGTTTCTTTTAAAATAAACTTGTGGATGAAAGCAAAGTTTAACACTTGAATTTTTAAATTTTAAATACTAAATTTAGAATTAATTATAATTCAAATATCAAATATATAATTAACACTTTAATTTTATGTACTCAACGTATCTCCATGAAAGCCATCCACCAAATTCGGTTATTATATTACGAAAGCAACTTTTTTTATCTTCATTCAATCTATTTTATTATATAAAATTAATTATATTCGAAGATCTATAGCTATTTTTTTTAAGAGTACGCCTACGTGAACTCAATTTCCTTTTCTATGAGCTTGAGTGTGATTTATCACTCCTCCCACATATTTAGGTATTACGAAAGAAACTTTGATCATTAAGACTAGGCGTTGATGTGCAACAAACCTCCTTTACCAAATAATTTACTAATGCAGACAAGTATTAATTTGAGATTGACTGTGTCATTTCAGCAAATTTTTTAGCTTCTTCGCATCACAATATCGACACTGAGTTTATTAAATTAGATGCTCCACCGATTGCTCTTGTACGACTTTAGAGAAAGATTTGTTAGGTGTTATGAGATTAGATTTGTTCATAGTTTTAAGTTAGGTTGTAGTATGAAGTTTTTAAAATTTTTTATTTAAATTCAAATCATAATTATTTTATTATTTAAAAAATAATTTTATTAGATGAGTAGGAATTCAAACCGACCTAAGTCACAAAAACTTCTATGCAAATTTGATCTGAGATCGGATCTAAATAAGATCAAGAACTTGAGTTATCCAAGGGAAGCTCATGTGCACAAAAAAATTAAAAGAAAAAGAAAAAGGCATACGGAGCAGTAAAGGTCATCTATGAAGAAACAAATATTACTGTTATTACACTTAGATTTTATTATTTATTACAAAAAATTCCAATTTTTTTTGTTCTTATTGCACAAAAAATCAATTATATATTTCGGAATATCATAGAAGCAAGAGAAAGAAAAAGCAACAGATTCTATATTATGAGTTATTGGCAGCACATTCTAGTGGGAGGCCTTGGGGAAATCGGTTGGTGTCAGAGCAGTAATTATAAATCATGTAATTCTTTTGCACCCACTTGAGCCTCTCTTGGCCGGTTGAGTCCAGTTCTTCCGACAGCCAAGCTGCATTGTTGTTGTTGTTGGTGTTGGATTCAGCTTTGAAGTTCCTGTACGAGGCGGTGAAGGGAGCTTGGGTCCAATCAGTCTTGACTAGACCGCCTCTCGTGGCCCAGTCGTCGGCGTTCCAGAGACTGGATTGTAGCCTCATCGGCTGGTTCTTTGGGAATGGAACGCCTATCGATTCCAAGTTCTTGAACTCTCTAATGGGAGTTCCATCTACTGAGAAGCTGCAACAAACAGGAAATTTTCGAAGTCAGTTAAATTCCCAGGAGAAATAAAAAAAATAAAAAGGATATTTAAATTACTACCACAAACTCATTTTCAATCACGTCATATTTAAGATTATAAAAGTTAAAAGGTCCATAAATAGGGCCAGCAAGGCCTTGGCCTCTTGACTCGTCAAAGCTCTGTTATCTTAGGTATTATCTAGCCTAAAAAATTGTAAAAATCTATTTTGACCTCCAAATACTCTTTTTTTATTCCAACTCTTTTAACATAAAACTCTTGGTTCTTCCCCTATCGTAAGATAAATATTGATGGTATAAAAAATAAAAATAATAAAATAATAATCGTAATATTATTTTTTTTTAAGTTTCTGAAATTAGCTTTAAATGATATTACTTACATTATACGTTGGGGATTCCAGAGGATGGAATAGGTGTGAAAATCAGCGGTAGGGTCAAACCAGAGGTAAAATTGTTGCTCTCTGTCACCTTTGCCTTGGCTGAATACATTCGTGTGAACAATGTAAGGATCACCGCTTAGGTTGCCCAAGAATTCGAAGTCTATTTCATCCCAAGCTGACCCTTCAGACCTTAACTGCAATACAACATCATAAAACAGATCTTTATCTGTGTTTGTGTCTTTTTGCTTCAATTTTTCTTTTTTCTTAAATTATTAGCATCAGATATCTATATTCGACATCTTTTTAAATATGGATACGGCAATAATCTTCTAAAGACCCTTCAAAGATATCAAAAAACTTAAAAAACAAAAAAAACATATCCGTTCCTAGAGACAAAGCCATGATGGAGGTGATTTTTAAGTCAAAAATAGTATTTTGGCCCTAAAAGCTTTATATTTTTTATTTTTTATTATTCTACCCTCCCAACATGAAACTTTTGACTTCGTCTCTATCCATGTCATATAGATATTAGTATTTCACATTCACACTCAAATTCGAGAAACATTAGTTCTAGGTTTTTAGCACAAAGTTTAACAAAATATAAGCGTTGAAGAATTAGAAATGTATAATTGAAATATTGGAGCTTACATAATATGCGGTGACAGTGCCTGCAGAATTGCCAGGGACGAGCTTGAGCTGCATATCGATCTTTCCAAACAAATACTGAGCTTTGGATTGGAAACCAGAGCCAGAGGCTTTGTCCAGGGAAAGGGTAAGGAGTTCGCCACTGTTGAGTATCTGAGCTCGACCATCTCCCCATGTAATATCAACGTCCTGGTAAAAGTTGCCAACAGCTGCAATTATCAAACAACTAACATATATTGAGATTAAAATAGTAACAAAAACATTTGAAGAACAAGAAAAAGATGCCATTGTTTAGCGATTTTCAGTGAAGGATTGAGGCTTGAATTCTTTTGGGACCTGAAATTATGACGTACTTATATAGGCAAAGGGAACGAATAAAGTAGGGGAAGAGTGCATGCTTTGAAGGTTCCTCGCAATTTGAAAGCTTGGTGGGGGTTGGAAAATGAGTTGTAGAAAAGCTGGCGGTGCGTAGAATTAGAAAGATGGCAGAAAAGATGGGCCACGCCAATTTTAACCACTTCAATTCAATCAAAATGCTACTAATTGGCCAAAAGAATCTGGAGCTAGCTAGCCGCCCCATTTCTATGAATTTTAAGTATTCAAAGAGTGAAATAATAGTTCGGTCCGGTTTTAAAAAGTTATAAGTATTTTAGTTTTTAAAAAAATCAAATCGAATATCACGTAATTGAATGGATTCTAATCAGATTCCACCGATTAGATTTGATTTTGTTCTAATCAATTCAGTTTATTAATTTATTAAAGTTATAAAATACATTTTTTTATAATATTTTTAAGTTTTTCGCTAATTAAGAAATAAAATATTTATTTTTTTATTATAAAAATTAAAATTAAATAAAAATAAAATTCGATTCATTTGACTACTATAGTTTTTAACTTATGAACCGAATATTGACTGAATATCATCTCAACCCAAAATAAATTGAATTCAATAAAAATTAATTCAATACTACCATTCAAATAAATTTGGATTTTCTCAGTCCTATTCAGACGGACCTGATAAATCTGAACCCTGATGAATGGAAAGCATAGAACTTCAATCTGAGCATCTGCCGCCCGCAGGATGCCTCTGGTCCCCTCTTAATACGTATTGATTTAGCTTTCCAGTGTGTCAACAGCTTGCATCTATCGATTTGATCTTTTCAACAACTTCAGGTTCAAATTATTAGCTATTGTAAACTATTGCTTGATTTCTTCAATATCCCTCTAGAAAGGAAAATATAGAGGCAAATAACTAGAACGTTTGACTAATAGTTTGTAAATGGTTTAATTTTTATTTGTTTATAAATTTTTTCAAATTAAATAAATGATTATGAATAAGAATTAAAATATTGTTTAAAATATATTAAAGATTTTAAAATCGTTTGTTAACGGCTTACTTTATTTATTAAATGAATCGGAGACGAAAAAGATATACTCAAAATTTATTTATTTTTACAAACAAGCTCATTTATGAATCGCTTAACATTTTTTTATTGTTTGATTGTAATATAATTAATAATAATATTTATTATTTTTATTTTATTTTATTTATAATATAATTAATAATATTTATGTTTCACTATTTTATATTTAATAATAAGAAACAAGCAAATAAGTCAAAAATTAAGTTATTATTAAAAATAAAATAATAAAATATTATTAATTATATTATAAATAATTTTTTTATTATTTGATTATAATATAATTAATAATATTTATTATTATGTGTATTTTATTTTATTTATATTATAATTAATAATATTTATGCTTTATTTTTTATATTTAATAATAACTTAAGTCTGATAATATTTGTATTTTATTATTTTATTTTTGATAATAACTTAATTTTTGACTTATGTGTTTGTTTGTTTAAATATATTTGTTTATTGTTCATGGACAGATTTTTAATTGTTTGTTCATATGTTTATTATATATTTATAAACATATTTATTTAATGTTTGGGTATAAATTTATTTAATTTAAATGAATAAACTCGAACATACCCAATTTAAAATGGACAAAGCTCAAAGACTTATTTTGAAAAATAATTAATGAACACAAACTAAATATAAACAATCTCAAAAGTAAACGATTGAACTCAAATAGAGGCATGTTTGTTAAAGTTTCAGTGTTTTTTATACAAATGAGAGTTACAAAAAAAAAAAGTTACAACATTCAAATAACATTTTAGATATCATTTTTTTTTTCAAATAATTACATGAATCAATAAAGCTCAATTCTCGATTCAATTATTGGTACTTCAACGTCTAGAAAGGAAAAGGGTCCATCATCTTTAATTTCTTGATTTGTTAAATACTAATATTAAATTAATTTCATATAGTCTCTTATGGGTTTTATTAGTTTTTGACTTCTTTTATTTATAAATTTTTATTTAATTTTTCAAAATATTTGTATTTGGTCGAGAATTTAACGTAATTAGGTAAAGCATATTTATATAAAATTTCAATACTATTCTAATATGAAAGTTCAACATCTTACGTGAAGAACGGATATGTTCAACATTTGAATTTTACCGGAACCTATACTTCTGGTGCAAGTCTAGAGACGTCTCATTCAATTTTAAACTATTCTTCAAATGAGCATGGGATTTATTGGATAGAAAAAGTATTTGAATATTAATTTCGTCTCATCAATTTCATTAGTATCATACCAAATTTCATCAATCAAATTATTTTTTCAAAAAATATAAGATATTTAAATCGTACAAGTAAAGAGATCTATTCATTGATAAGAAAAACAAAAAACGTGAGCGATAATTGAATTAATGATAAAATAGAATTCTGGATCATAAACAGTGATTCAATTGATGATAAAGGAAAAAAATTCTTATATTAAATTTAAAATTTAGCTTAATTAATTCATATTGCTAGCTAATTAGCATCTAAGAGGTCTAAAGTTCAAATATCAAGATACTTACCCTTCCTTTATTCCCAAGCTCCAGCCTTATTTGTACCAAAAAAAAAAAGTTCTTATATCTAATTTATATTAATTTAAATGCCCAAACATTTCTACCCCTCTAATGCTTTTTTTGTATTTTTTTATACGAATGTAAAGTTATTTTTTGTTTATAAAACCCGAACAAATTTCTTCTGCCCCCTCTTTGATGTCTTTTGCTTTCTTTTTTTTTACATGTATCTAAATTTATTTTTTGTTTATAAACAATTAAACCATAGTATTTTTTTTATTTGGACACATGACAAAAAAGCAATGAAGGCGCATAAAAATGACATCAAACAGGGCTAGAGGCATCGCATACATCGTTAGCTCCGGTGTAGATAATTAATATAAGAAGAGTGAATTGGATAGACTTCAAGTTTTCTTAACATTAGATTTTAATGAGTATTTGTGAGTAAAAAAAGAATACAATAAATTTATGAATTTAAGTACAATTAAAGTTAAATATAAATAAAGAAAAGGGATAGAGAATTTAGATATTATGATTTATAAATTAGGTTTTCATTAGCTGTTGACTACTACAGACAAAAAAAAAATTAATCCTAATTTGATAATTTTATTCTCAGGTACCAAATTAAAAATCCAAATAAAGTATGTGGCCGAATAAGAATTTATCCATAAAATTTACTAAATTATGTGTTCGTTAAGTTTTACGTTCTAAAGTAAGGATAGCATCATAATGTTTTTCTTAATTCTATGACAACTATTTCTTCACTGTGCTTGATTATCTGTTAGTAGTGCAACATTTTGGTTACCATAATTAATTTTAAAATATTGCTATTTCGCAATATAACGATTGTAACGTGATGAAAATTATATTTTTACATTATATGTTATCTGTCATCTAATACTCATGACACTACCAAATTTTTTGAAACATTTTCAAAATCAAATGCACAATAATCGTGGCATGTTACTTAATGCCCACAACACAACAATTACTTCCACGATTCTGTGATTTAGAACTATGTCGGTCACCATGAGTTTTACTAGCACTGGTATGATTTCAATGCGAAGGTTTGGGAGAAGGGATTTTTTTTCCTTATCAAAATGAAATCAAGATGTCGGTTAAGGCTACTAAACTCGCTTGATCGAGTTTTATTTTTGTTATTGTAATTTAATTTTAGATAAAATTTACTTTATTTAAATTTATTTAATTAAGTTTTTTTATCTAATATAAATTAACTCAATTATTTATAATTATTTATTACTAATTAAAAATACAAAATATATATTAAAAATTTAATTAAATTATTAAATTAATTATTAATATATTTAAATTTAATTTATTTAAATTATTTAAATTATTTAAATTTAAATTTAATTTTAAAAATATCGAGTCAAACTCGAATCGAGATCAATGACCACGTAAATTTGTAGACTTGTAGTGTTAAAGGTATGGTACTGTTTCTCAATGCTTTTTAGTTTTTCTATACCCCACAGAACCGACGTATTGCATCTACCAGCCAATTTTTTCCTTAATAAATATTTCCGTATGTTGGGCAACGTCAGAGTTTTTGGTTCGAGAAAAACGAAACATGTTTGAAAGAGCGACGTCCTTGCTTGAGATTGTCTAGTTGCCTTCGATATCTTTGCAGCCACTTTCCACGAATCAATTAGCTTAACTCGTATATTTAATATATTTTATTATATTATAATTATAATTAAATTATTTTATATTTATAAATATTTTAATATATTAATAATATATATTATATAAATTTTAAAATATTTTATAATTTTTAATTAATTTTTTCATCATGTTATCTTTACTTTTTAGTTACCGCATATTTAATTTTGTAGTTTCCTTTAAGACTATTGCAACACGTTTGTGGGTTAAAGTATAATCTATAAAAATTTTAAAATTTTTATTTAAGTGCAAATTCTATCTAATCATATTCCTTATAGTTATTATTTATAATTAATAAAAAATTTAAATATTTATTTTTATATTAATATTAATATATTTTATAATTAAATTTAAAATATTTTTTAATTATTAAAAATATTAATTTAAGTTAAATCAATTTAAATGAATTAACCAAAAAAAAATCGAACTGAACAAATCTAGCGGCAAGGATGAAGAACCAATTTTCTTGGAAGAAAACAGGGTACATCACAGAATAGTCGGAATATATAACAATATTAAGCTTATATTACACGAAAAAAAAAAAAGCATAGAATTAAACAAAAATACTACAAGACTTTGAACAATATGTGTCTTTAAGGAATTAAAAACGTGATCGAAAATTTATCCGCGATCGTTAGTGAACAGTGCATTCTTTAGGAAGGCCCTGGGGAAATCGCTTGGTGTCGGCGCAGTAGTTGTAAATCATGTAATTTTTCTGAACCCATTTGAGCCGTTGTTGGCTCGTTGCATCAAGTTCTTGCGACAACCAAGCGTACCTAGACGGAGAGCTTGACGAACAAGAAGATTTGCCCGACGACCAGACGCAAGCATCAGCCTTGAAATTCCGGTACGAAGCGGTGAAAGGAGCTTGGCTCCAGTCCGTCTTGATAAGGCCGCCTCGAGTAGCCCAGTCGTCGGCGTTCCAGAGACTGGAGTACATCCTCATCGGTTGGTTCTTTGGGAACTGAACGCCGATTGATTCCAGGTTCTTGAACTCTCTGATCGGAGTCCCGTCAACAGAGAAGCTGAAGATTTTTATACCAAAAAAAAGTTCAATTAAACTTTCTGAAACAAAATTATTAAGAAAACGAATATAATAAGCGTTTAATTAGTTAAATAGCACTTCCAACGTAATTTTATGATTTTTATTTTTAATTTAATTGATATTTATAATTAAATTTATTTTAAGGATTAGACTTTAAGATTTTTAATTTGACTCACTCATTTCAACCAAATTAAATTGTTATTTAATAATAAAAGTTAATTAAATTTTAATTATAAAATAATTTAGTACTATAGTTCAACCCAATGAGCACTTCTATTCACTGTGATGTTACATGCTTTAAATACAGTAAATTATACAAAATAAAAATATAAAAATAATATCATTAATAATAAAAAAAAAATATGATGCAACTACAAACAAGTCCATATCCATAATTTAAATATAAAAACTTACATGATACGTTGAGGGTTCCAAAGAACAGAGTAGGTATGGAAATCCTTGGTGGGATCGACCCAAAGGTAAAACTGTTGTTCCCTATCACCTTTTCCTTGACTATACACATTTGTATGAACTATGTAAGGATCGCCGCTGAGGTTCCCCAAGAATTCGAAGTCGATTTCATCCCAAGTCGACCCTTGCGAACGTAGCTGCCATCCCACATACAATAATTAAAAAAAAACCAACAAATTCTATCAGCAACACAGTTATTCTAGTCAGGGATTTAAAATGGAGGAGGCAAAATCATTTTTGGTCAGTCATCTTTATCACTGTAAATTATAATAAATATCGATAACAAAAAAGATCAAAATGATAAAATAGCAATGGTAAGAACAAGTTTCGATTATGACTTACATAATATGTAGTAACAGTGCCGGCAGAGTTGCCTGGAACGAGCTTGATGTTCATGTCAATCTTCCCGAACAGATATTGATTCTTCGATTGAAAACCAGAGCCGGAGAACTTGTCAAGGCTGAGAGTAAGAAGCTGGCCATTTTCAAGTATCTTGCCCCTCCCATCTCCCCAAGTAACATCAAATTCCTGGTAAAAGTTTGCGGCTGAAGCAACTAAAACAAAGGTAAACAATATTGGTACTTGAAAACCAACTGAAATCTTCATCATATTTCCGGGATTTTTTTGGGGGCAGTTCTATTTGATTTTGATTTTTAATTTTATTTGGGATGATTTGAAGTTTGGAATGGGAAGTCCTTGATGGTTTATATATAGGTAGGATTGGCAAAAAAGACGAAAACAGAGTTAATGATATTACTAGAGCCAGTGTTTGGAAGTTTCCTACTTTTTTTTTTTTTTTCCACTTGTGTAAATTAAATCAAAGTTGTAAACAGCTGGACAATGGGGGCGGCATAAATTAGAGCAAGAAATGGTCCAAATCGACTAAATCTGACTCTGATGGCTGTTCCTTCTTTTCATGCAAGTAATTTATAGATATTTTGCACTTCTTCAGCGGTCCAGTAATTTCATCGGCACGTATCAGTACGGATTAGTATGTAAAATTTTATAAGAATTAAATTTAAATTATTATTTAAATATAAAAAATTATTTTTATTTAAATTTTATTATAAATTTTAATATAAAATATTATTTTAAATAAGTAAACGACCTTTTAAATAAACTTAAACTTAAATAAAAAAATAAAAAAATGCTCGAGCCATGATCCAGTTCAACTAATAAATATTTTTACTTTCAATATTTAATTTCATGATTATTATTTTATGTTTTTAATTTTTATATCGATATATATAAAACTTAAATTATAATTACAAATATATTTTTAAAAATATCATATTTATTATTCTTATAAATATAATAAATATTATTTAAATTAATTAACATAAAATTAATCATAAATAATAATCATAATATTTTATTACCATAATTATTTAAATCTCTTAAAATTTATTGCATTTATAATTCTAATAAACAAATAATCAAAATTAAATACACGAACCAAGGAGCAAACGCGGTTGGGTAGCAGAACAGGCCACCGCATGTCCAATGGTTCGAGGCTTTATTTTGCCGAATTAGCATGGTTCAGTGAACCACAAGGTTCCCAGTGGGGGCCAATGGGGTTAGTCAGTCGTTGTCATATTCGTTGACAGGGTCAGGTCAAAAAACTTTTTAGGCCCCTACATCTTAAAAGACAAAAAAATCCAACCACGGAGACCATCACGTCAAACAAGATAATCATCAAAAATAAATAAATATATTACAAAAATGCCTATTTGCCCAACACATTATCAACTATTTTTAAATGGAAAAATAACTATTTTCTTTGCCCAACACATTGCCAACACATTATACAAAAATGTCTATTTATATACTTTTAGCTATTTCAAATTTTCAAATAATATGAGACGAGAGATAGTATATCTTATAAAAATAAAAGTGTTCGTGAGTTAAATTTTAATTTAAATAAATATTTTTTATTTGTTCATATTTAAATTAAATAAATTTGATCAATTTAAAAATTTATTTTAATATTTAAAATATTTTAAAGTATATAATTATATTATTTATATTTATTTTTTCATAATAAATTTAAATAAAAGTAAATTTTATTATTTAAAATGTCATTTTTATCGAGTTGGTTCGAGATATTAAAAATTTATCCCAAACCTTATTCAACTTGGATGAATTTATCTAATTGAGCAAATAACCCTATCCATGATCATATTTGTATAAAAATCACATTTTATTAATTCCGCGAGAAATTATTAGCCAAAATTTCTTCTTCGCAATTAAGGAACGAAGAATTGATTAATGAGACAAAAGTCTTGCATTGTTGCATCTTAGGTCGATTAATATTTTCAAATATATTAAAAATATTTTTATATTAATTTTATAAATTTTTATAATAATTTTTATTATTTAAAAGGAAATTTGAATTCAACCGTCCTGAATCACTAAAAACATATTTAATATCTCAATTTTCTATTTAATTCGAATCAAATTTGTTTGACTAAACGAATAACTCGAGCAAATAAACTAAATATACTAAGCTTAACTTGCAGTAAAATTAACAAATTTAGATGGGAGGATTCGAAAAAGCTAATGAAAAGAGTCCAAAATTTAGTACTATTTTGATTTTATTTCAATACGATAATATTAAATATAATTATATAAATATAATATAAAATTTAATTAAAATATAATATTATATAATATGAATATAAATATTTTAAAATTTATAAAATATAAATTATTTATATATTATAATTTATATAAATATAAAATATTTTAAATATAATTATAATATAATATAAATATATAAATTATCAAATTTAATTTTATCCTCCCTCTATTAGCTTTGCGATAATGACACGAGAAATTTACTAGCCAGCTGTGTAACACAATAAAGTAAACAACAAATTTATGAACACAGTTAAACAACAAGAAATTGTTGTCATGTCACCTATGATGTTTTCTTAGAAAGATGTTCAAGTCAGTCAGCAGACAGAGTGAGTTAATGATTCATAAATAATTCAATTTTTATTAATTTTTATTTAATTTATCAATTAAATAAATGGTTATGAGCAAAATTTTAAGTTTTAGTTTGGTAAATAAATGGAATCGAGGTCAATTAATGTATGATCAATTTATTATGTTCATTAATAAATTTGTTAATAAATATTTTAAAACTTATTTAATAAGTTATTTAAAACATGTTAATATTAGGTTTT
>JBBYHO010000020.1:1638207-1652388 GCA_038382025.1 Adansonia gregorii | reverse complement strand
GATATGATCCCTAGGCCTTCTTGACATCCTTAAAATACTTTTTCGTCAGGCGACGTTTGTCCCCTCTTACGTCGATGCTCCAGATTGTTTAAAAAAAAAATTAGCCCGGACAAAATAGGGTGTCTACAAGTATAAATCGATAGTTGTCTGTCAACAAGTATTTGAGGAATTGAAAGATTATCTTTGTTCGTCACCATTATTGGTGAGCCCTGAACATGGTAAGCACTTATTTGTGTACTTGGCTACATCTGATAAGACCATAGTTCTCATCTTAGTTAAAGACAATGATGGGATAAAGCTTCTTATCTACTATGTTAGTAGGGCACTTTAAGTAAAAGATATCAATTACACTAAAATTGAAAAATTAATGTATACATTTGTCATGGCTGTAAAGAAGTTGTAATAATTTTTTCAAACATACCCTATTACAATATTTATTGATCAACCTCTAAAAGACATGTTACAGAAAGTCAACTCCATTGGGTGAATGATTAGATGGAGTGTAGAACTTAGTAAATTTAGATTGACTTATAGTTTGAGAAGGGTAATTAAGTATAAGCTTCATAACTTCTGTTAAAATAACACTGTCACTAGTAGTAAATAGCATTGATAACTCTAACCTTAAACTAATTGGCACTAATCAACAATCTCTCGATCATCATTTTAAATAAAATATCCATAATGATAATACTAAGATCTGGACACTTTATATGGACAAATCATCTAAAAAAGGGGTTAAGACTTAGGAACTAGCACCTTATTAATACATTTTGAAGGCCAAGAGTGGTAGTATAACCTATCTTTTAACTTCACAGCCTCAAACAATATTGCAGAATATGAAATATTGATAACAGGATTGGGATTAGTGAAAATCTTGGAAGCCAGCCACTTAAAGGCCTGAACTGATTCTTAATTTATGGTAAATCAAGTTAATTGACAATATGAGGTTAAAGATCAATTGTTGACGAAATAGTATAAGGTAATCTCCCAACTTTGTGAGTTCTTTGATCAAATAGTCATTGAAAAAATCCTTAATGAAAAAAATTAGAGCTAACTTAATTTTTGAGATGGCGAGTAGCTTAGAGATTACAAGTAGAAGAAAGATTCCACTTAAATGTATTAAATCTCGAGCTATGATTAACAAGTTCATGTACTGACTGGCAATACTAGTGATACTTGGATAACTCATATAGTGGCTTTCCTTCAAGATCAAGTTGCACCTGACGATCCATTTCTAAGGAAGTAGATGGCAGAAAGGTTGTTAAGCGTATAATCA
Source organism: Adansonia gregorii (assembly GCA_038382025.1). NCBI lineage: Eukaryota > Viridiplantae > Streptophyta > Magnoliopsida > Malvales > Malvaceae > Adansonia > Adansonia gregorii. Next base: position 1,651,112 of record JBBYHO010000020.1, on the reverse strand, counting down.
TTAATGATGTTTTGTACAAAAAATTTGTTACCTAGATGAAAAAGACTATGTCCTAAGAGAATTCACAAAAGAATACATGGAAATCACTTGAAGGTAGGGCATTAACACAGAAGGCCTTGAGACAAGGTTTTTGCTAGCCATCTATGAGAAAAGATACCACAAACCTAGTAAAAATGTGTTATAGATGCCATCTATTCACCAAAGTACTAGATAGCCAACCGAAGCACTTAAAAAAGTTTTTTGCCCTAGCCTTTATATATATAGGGAACTAATGATGGCAAAATCATAACATAAGTTCTTGATTGTAGAATACGACTACTTTACAAATTAGGTAAAGGCGGAACCTATAGCAACCATATAACCAAATCCATGAAAAGTTTTATCTAGGAATTTGTTCTTTGCTAGTTTAGGATACCAAACATCATCATAACAGAAAATAGAAACGGTTGCAAGTTAACAAGTTAAAAAACTTTTGCAAAAGATTTCACATCAATTAGGTAAAAAGCTCGACCATCTATGCCCAATCTAATGGATAAGTTAAGTCTATAAATAAAAATATACCTCAGCCATCAAAGAAAAAGTTAGATTATGCCAAAGGGGCTTGGAAGAATGAGACACTAGGAATATTTTAGGTGATCAAAATGATTAAATGCCAAGCCACAGGAGTTACACCTTTTAGCCTGGTTTATGGTACAAAGTTGATGCTTCCAATAGACATTGGTGTTCACAACATCTGAGTTGTTAACATCAATCACAACATAAACAATTCATATTTAAGCATGAGTCTTGATTTTTTTAGAAGAAAGTAATGAAAAAGCTGGAATGAGAATGATGACCATAGCACAACAGCTATCCAGGTGTTACACAAAAGAGTGAAATACAAGTAGTTCCAAATAGGTGACCTAGAGTTAAGATATTTTAAAGCAAGGTAATCAGTGGCTAAATAGAAAAAATTATCTTCAAACTAGGAAATACCTTACCAAGTCTTCCAAGTCATTGGATTTGGCACATACAAATTAACAGATATGGCAAGTAAGCCTATACCTAATACATGGAGTGTAATTTATTTAAAAAAGTATTATCTATAGAAGATATTTGATAAGAATTTACTTGTTCATTTATAAAATCAAAAAGCTTTTTTCAGCATATAATAACATCTTATGGTTAATATCTCTAACAAACAGACTCTTAATGATCTATCCACTAGAAAGCATGCAAGCAGGCAATCATGAATCACAACAAACAAACCCCCAATGCTCTATTCATGAAAAAGTATTATCGCAACATGCCCTTTGGAAAATTCATTCCTAAGTAAGAAACGCGCATAACTTAAAATTTATATGGGAAAGGGTAAAATTCTCGATAAGAAAGTGTCCACTTGATCATGCCTCTTACTTTGTAACACGAAAGGGGATCGTCGGATGAATCACTTATCTAACCGATATTAGATGTCCACTATGGAATGGCCAACATTTGGAGTTGCCATTGATAATTTTAGGCTAGGCGCAATTGAACATCTATTAAAACCAATATTTCAAGTTATGAAACTTGGGAAATTAAATCTATCAACTGCATGGTTTAAAGATTCATCGGTTGGGTTTGGAAGTTGGTTACACACGAAGAAGTACTAGCATCCCATGATGCTCGAAATCAATATCTCCTAGTTATGTCTTAACTTGGTTTCAATTTTTTTATTTTAACTTGTTATTTTTTCGATATAATCCCCTTTTAATGCATGAATTTTTTATAAAACAGAAAACCCAGGTTTTAAAGAAAATTTGAATCTTATATGTGCCCAGAGAGGTGAAGAACATAGAATTTTTTGATTAAAAATATTCTCTGAATTTAATTTTAAAAATCAAATATTTCGTATCAATCACTAGAGAGATACTGACATGAAATTGCCTTATAATTTTGGAAAAGCAATTTGGAATTATGAATGAAAAATGGACAACATAAAAGGGAAACGTGTTCGTAAGGCATATGAAAGATAAAATAATATTTGCGTAAAATAGATTACATGAAAAAGGGAAAAATGAAGGGATAATCAGAATTTATCACTTAATTATTATCGATTATCTAAATATAACTAAGTTAACAAACTTTTGAGATGTGTTTGAATTCATTAGATTGTCTAAGGCTTAAAAAACTAGTTTAGGATTAAAAAATTTTGGCAGAATTCGAGAAACAAAAGTTTTGATTTTTTAAGTGAACTTTTTAAAAGTGAGGTTATAGTATCCCTTTGGAAACTGAGGTTGGAGTATCCCCAAATGTGGAAATTTTGATAATTTTTGTAAAAACGAGATTGAAAAAACTTAAATTGATGAAATTCAATAACATCTTGACAAGGTGGCATTTCTAACAATTTTTGAGAAAATCGATGGTTTTTATTTAAAATAGGAAATTGACAAAATATGATTGGTGGAATTTGAAAAATGCTTGTTGTTTGATCCATGTCTAAAAGGGTTTGATTAGATTGCTCAGACTCATTTCATGACATCCAAATACCTTCATGTTTGAAATTCGAAAAATCTACTAATCTTGGTAAATTTTGAAATAGGGACAACATTGCCCTATCCCTATTTTTTATTTTATTTTAGACTGATCTAAAGGTTTTAAGAGTCAGAAGAAGTACTGTTAGAAAGGTGACTTGATAAGGTTAAATGTAAAAATATTTCAAAAATCCTAAAAAAATGGCTTTCTAAAAGGAAATAATTTTTGAAGTTACTAATAGCATGTGTAGGGGATAATGTGTAAAGGACTTCAAAAAATCATATTTGACTTATTTGAAATCGTTAAATTCCAAACGAAACCTTTTTCAAAAAGGAATTTCTCAAAATTTTCAAGAAAAATATTTTGAAAATCCAAAAAAAAAAATCATTTGGTGGGTCGAAATGGCCCAAACAAAATGTAAATCGCTGATTATAAAGGATTCAAACAATAAAGGTTTGAAAATTATAACTCCCTCATCTGGAATGATTCGATGGAAAACAAGATACCATTAGAATGGTAATTCAATTCGTCTCAATGGAAAAATATAAAAAAAAAATTCATGAAAAAATTATTTAGGTTTCAGGAATGGCTTTTCAACTCGTGGTTACAATGCTTTTAGCACAAAATAAGGAACTTTTTTAATTTTTTTGAGTTTTCTAGAACTAAACTTGAGCCATGGACATTTAAATGTCTTGACAAAAGGGGGTCAGTGACAATGGCTTCACAAGTTCATTTTCACAATTTTGAAGTCGTTTGGGATGATGAAACAACCTATTAACCATGTCTTAAACAAAAAGACTTTAAACATAATACTAAGGCACAAACAATTTAGGACAAGTTAAAAGGCAGTGAAAATCAGAGCATTTAGTCTCATTAACCTTGAATCCAAATTGGAAGGCTTGATTTTTCCCAAAGATCGAAAGACCAATTGATAGGACACAGTAAGTCCATATTAGTCCTCATTTATTAAAGTCAACTTGAGGAGGTTTTGAAAAACAAATTTTTGCGATAAGAACAAGACATCAAACAAACATCTTTAATCACATAAAACATGATATAAGCATAGAAAAAAGTGTTCTTATGACATGAACACATTGCTAGAAATTTCATGAAAGCGTAAAGACATGATTTTTTAGGCAAAGAAAAATGCATAAGCATGTGACAATATGTTCATAGAGGCATGAAATATGATGTACGCAAAAAGAAGTTTATTTTCATGACATGAATAGGAGCTAAAAATTTCATGACAACATAAAACACAATTTTTTGCATAAGCATATGGCAAGATCACCAACTAATGAACAAGACATTAAAGAAAATGCATGGAACCTACAAATGGTCATGGTTGCATAAAAGAGATCACTAGTATGATGAAAAACATAAAAAAATAGTGAAAAATAAATAAACAAGTTAAGAAAATATATCAACAAGAGTTCTAACATCTTTTCCTCCCAAAAAGAGATTTTTTCAAGAAAAAATGTTGCATTTGAAGCTTTTTCTTACTTGCTATGAACAAAAACGAGCAAAAATGGCTTAAAGTGGTGTTATAGAGGTGTTTTTTACGGAAGCTATACAGAGCTATGAAAATGGAAATATTTTGAGGTTTTTTTGGAGGCTGTTGTTGTAGAGAGAATGTCAGTGTTTTTGCTAAGAATGAATGTGTGAATGTGTTCAACTAAAGTTAGCCTTATATGACCATGTGAATGGTGGGGACGTAATACAAAAAGTAAGGGCCTTTTAGGGTTTTGGTTCATTTACTTCATGTATAGACAAGGTACCATGCTCTGCTACAATTCAAACTTACTGGTTTGCTAAACTAAAATAGTGGATTAAGACTATTTTATGCAACTAAGCCATGAGAAGGTACCAAAGTGCCTTTAAACAAATTGCACTAGCTCATGAAATATCCCTTGTCATGGCTATTTGAGCCTTAAAAATGTAATTGATTCAATCACAAGTCCAATGTTGAATTTAGGTGATTCTTATTGCCAAAAAACATGGTCCAATTTGGGTTTTAATATCATTGTGGAAAAGGATAAAAATGTCACAAACTGGGCTATTTTGCCTTTATGTATCAATAAAATACATTTTGTATTGATACATAAAACAAATTTTGCCTAGATGTATCGATACATTGAAAAATGCATTGATACATTGAGCCTGATATCAGGTATAAAAGCTTGTGTATTGATACATTTAGGCCAAAAATCACGATTTTGGCAACTGCCAAGCTTGGTATCAATACAACAGGTCAAAATATTGACATATAAAGCAATGCATCGATACAATGACATGTTGTATCGATATAACATGTGAAATTTGAATTTTTTGCTGACGTGAAGGCCTGTATTGATACACTGAGGTATTGTATCAATACATGAAAAAATGTTAATTTTTTCGAACACCTTACCATAGCTAGTAATAATGAATCACTGATCCACGCTTGTCCAGATGAGCTCAAACAATGAATTTGCCATGAATGATAATTTTTTTTACATTTTTTCAATATGATCTCTAGGCATTTCAAACCTTCAAAAAAAATTTTTTTGTTTGGCGGTTTGTCGCATATAATGTATGGTGACATAGTATTCGACAATCATCCCCATTTGTTTATGTTTATTATTTTATTCTATTACCCCAATTAAGCCCCAAGATAGTAAAAATTGGCCCAGAAGGATAAATGAATGTATTTCATCTAAAAGTCTCCGATTGGGCATGGTTTGTCTGATGGGGGCCTAGACAAAATTAGATGCTACAAGTATACAAATCAACGATCATAAATTGTAACACATAAACCACCAACGATCTATTTGCCATAAAAAACATAAATAGGCGATCACGAATTATAACACATAGACCACCAATGGTCTATTTGGTAAAAAGCAAGATAAAGCGACATCTAGTTGCCACAAGACCACACCAGATTAGCCTTAATCAATCTATTATAATCTTTTAGGGAATACTCAAAATCCTTACCTATAATCATCAAAAAACAAAATAACACGAACTTTGGTTGACAAAGATATGTAAAACTGGTGATAAAACATATTAAAGGACAAGCATTATAAAGCACAACTTAACAAAAAGAGCAAATCATATTACTATTGAAGAATTACATAAAGTTCTCAATACATATATATAGTGCCTAAGCATTGAGATCAGCACTAGAAAAGGAAGGCACATCCTTTTGAGCATTCTTTACTAGAAGAACTTGATTACCTTACTCATCATCTTCAACCTTTACACATCTTTAAACTTAGTTTCTTCAGCAAGAGTAAGGGTAATAAAATGATGTCCTTCGAATGCATTTTCTCCACTTGCTGTTAATGCGACATGAACACATAACACTTTTGGGATAAAGGAAAAGCTTGGCACATTGAATATCACGAAAGTTTAAAAGACCACTCAGCAACTAGATGCCATATAATGCATTTTCCCTACACTCATCACAACAGATCAACATCTGATCGAATAATGAATCCTTTTAAAATTTCAATGCTTTTGTGTGAGAGCATTTGCCTCACTCAATTAAAGCTCTTACTTGAAAATATTGGTGGTCGCCACTACGAGTTTTGAGTTATGATTAACATATGCACTATTTACTTCTGCCAGACCTCTAAACAATTTAGCTATCTCATCTTTGGTTTTCTTTAGCTCTACCTTCAGCTCATTTATTCTACCTTAGACTTTATGACTTTCTCTAAAGCCTTCAAGGCCAAATCGTTAGAAACCTTATTTGGAAATATTAGCTTATCAACCTATGCCTGCAATTCTTGAGCCTTCACCTTAGTCACAGTAGCCACCTCTTTTTTTGTTTCTTGTTGTGGTAACTTGGTATATTTGGCAAGTAACTACCATCTGGCAATGCAAGGATTACACATAATCAACACTTCACTAACACATGCTATCTATAAAAAAAACTAAAATACATAAATCATAAAAAAAAATTACCTCTATTATGCAAGCCAAGCTAGACTAGAAGTTAGGTGAAAGGTAACCTTTTTGAATGGCAAAGGATCACTCTGACTATCTTTTGCCATAGGATTTACCCTTAAGCTTAGCAGCTCTCTTAGCTTCATGCACGGCAAAGGTAACACTAATAGTGTAATCCTTGCCTACAAGAGAAAAATAATGACCCAAATTAAAAGATAAGAAGTTACAGCAATAAGACACATCTTCAATATGTGCCCTCTGAAGAAAGAATAATAGGTTTTTCCTATCACTCGACTAGAAAAACTTTCCTCCTCGCCTAAAGTGACCTTAGCAGGGTTAATATATGGCTTATAGGTAACTTTTTAAATATTAGTAACAGTCTCAAACAAATCATCTGAGTTGATCACATTCGTGAGTGATCCACTTGTAGAGCTATATTTAACAAATATATCATTTACAAGAAAGAAAACATAAGTGACACCCTTGATATAGAATACCTCAACTACTTATACAAAAAAAAAGACATGCAACATGCCTAAAGCTTTATTGCAAAATAATGTACATTGATGGCTTTTTAGACCAATAGGGCAAGCAGCATCATCTGAAATATGAGAAGCATTGAGACCAAGGCAATATTGTTGAACCTTTTGAAAAGTTAAATATTCTTGGAACTTGATCTAATGGTTGGTTAAACTTGCTTTTGCTCAACCTTAAATTTTGTAAGAAAAACCTTTATGTTACTCATGGGTGAGCGATGGCTCCACTCAACTAGAAAGCCTTATTTTGTGCTTGTTCATTTTTGTGCTATAAAGAATTAATCATACATAACATAGCCATTAGAAGGTATGTCTATTATCATTCTTTTGCTGCTAGATTGCAAATAGCACTAGCACTTATCCTTACTCTTTAAGGAAAATAAATGCTTCCCACCTCCATAATAGGAATCCAGTTTTTTTCTTTACAAATGATGAAATACGTCACTAATATAGCAAGCTTTAGGTTCAAAATTGATTTGGAGATATCCCATAATGACTCAACACCATGTAGAAGAATGACATTGGGGGAACTGGAAACTTCCCTTAAAAATGTCAAGATAAAATAACACATTATTCCCTTCAGTACTGATCATTGATTGCCCTCGTGTTATGTTTTACACATCATTGGTAGAATTCTACCAGACATTTGGAGAATTTTTAGACTGTTAACCTTCTCCAACCATTCTAAAACTCTTGTCCTCTTTCCATAGGAACAATTATTTCCTCTTCTATTTCTAATATGGGTTGACTGTTAAACTCACCAACATTAGAGGCCATTATTTCTAAAAAAGTCTACAAATTTCTTTACCATTAGCCTCTAACTGACTTTTTATGCCAACCAACTTCAAGAGCATGCACAATCATGAAACAACCATTCAAACTAACAAACACCTAAAATACGAAAGTAAAAACCAAAACTGGATTAAAAGGAGAAAATTAGCAAAAACCTTAAACAGAAAAATACAAGAATATAATGGTAAAGAAAGTACTGATGAAGAACTGGTGGCCATATTGTAACAAAGGAAGGCATAGTATTAAAAAAACACAAGTAAAAAATAAAATTAGAGATGATCTCAGTAACAAAAAAGAATGCTAAAAGATTCAGATTCAAAAGAAAACCATAGAAAATTGCAAAAAAAAAAAAATGAAAGAACCTATGTTCTCGATGAAGAGGAAAATGAAGAGATGGATTACACAACAAGAAATTGACGTTATAAACAACATCAAGTCTTGAGCCGCATTACAATGATGCATTCACGCATTGAACGACACAGTACAATTATACCATTATCATACCCATTTTCCTCATGTCAATTACAAAATTAAAATTTTAAATTTTAAATTCTGACTAGGCAATCACTAGGTAAACTGAAAAATTAATTAAAAAAAATCAAGAGAATGGTTTGCCAAATTTTAGACCACCTTATTGACATTGAAAGATGCAAATGGTCAATTTACAACTGTCTTTAGTCTTGAGGGGTAGTTATTATATCCATATAAAAGTCCATATCTAGCATGGACCAAAGTTAAGCACCATGGCAAAAGCTCACCTAAACCCTGGGTCACTCAAGAAATCTATGTAAGGTGGATTACCCTCTCAAAACCCTAAGCCCAACTCTCTTACATATTTACTATTTTATTACCTTGCCTCTCTTTCTCTTAAGTCATTACTGATTAAACATCAGAGTATGTCCCAAAGTGCTAAGTCCTGTGCCCTTTTAACCTTTTTATCTTGTAGATGTCGTGCGCTGCACAAGCTATTATACCCTTTCATAATCCTTGTGTCAACAATATCCATTATAATTCTTTTGACACTCAAATTTAATTTAGTACAGAGATTTGAGAAAAATGTTTTTGTTTTATTATTTTTTATCAATAAAAATATTTTAAATTACCAAATTGATGATCATCAAAATTTTAGATATTATTTTTTTTATCTTTACTTAAGTATCTTCATCTATTTTATAATCTGAAATTAATTCTATTCGATTATGTATAACTATCCCTCCTAAAAATGCACTTACACTATTACCAAAGTGCCAAGTCCTGTGCCCTTGTAACCTTTTTATCTGCAAGATCTTTGTGCTACGCAAGCTGGTCTACCCTTCCACAATTATTGTGTTAACAATATTCATTACAACACTCAAATTTGATTTAGTACAGAGATTTGAGAAAAACGTTTTTGTTTTATTATTTTTATCATTATAAATATTTTAAATTACCAAATGGATGATCATCAAAATCTTAGATATCATTATTTTTTTTTATCTTGGTCAAGCATCTTCATGTATTTTATCTAAAATTAATTCTATTCGAATATTTATAATTGTCCCTTTTGAAAATGCGCTTACACTATTATTACGTCAAACAAAAATGTAAATTTAAGATTCACAGCTAATTAGAAGTAACGACATCGAGGGGAAGTCCAGATCTTTTTCATCTTTAGAAAGTAATCACATGTTTAGCTTTAAAGCTTTTGACTTTAGTGGTAACAAGTAATTAAACAGTAGATATTCACAGCCACATACTTTTCCTTATCTCATCAAATTCACCTAAGAGGCAATAATGCAAAATTTTTGTCTCATTAATCTTTTCTTCTTTTTTAATTAATATTGGCAAAAAAGTTAATATTTGTTATACGTTTATCATCGAAGATTTAAAGTTTAACATAGAACTAAATCAAGACTCATCAATGGGGAGTCATCTAGTGACTCCAAACAGGATTTAACACCATCAGAGTCGGGCTGGACTCACAGTCTAGTCAATGACAGACGATTGACATAGTTGACACTTATAGCCACTACCTCTATGCTCCCCATGCTCCGAGGTAAGAAAGTATTAGATAAAACTTAAAACTGTAAGATCATTATATTTTTTGCATTCTCTCTTTGTTTCCTCCTGTTTTCCTCCTTGAGTAATTGGTAGCTTAAGCATTACAATATATCTCATAGTTCAAACTCGTGTTGGGTAAATAATACAGTTGGCTAAATAGAAACAAAATTAGAATTAGGACTTCAGTGCACAATGAATCAATTTTCGCCTCCTGTGAGAATTCCATTTAATTCACATACATCTGAATATATTAATTCTAGAATTTGTTTATTTCTTCAGACCTTAGGAAAAGGCTTCTTAGAAATTTTTAATTGAATACATATTTACATTTATCATTCAGATAATTATCACTAAGAGCAAGATAATTATTCTTGCACAAAGTGAAGAGATTTAAATTTTAAATGTGCTAATCTAGCATGCCATAGTGAACAAGATTCAACAAATTTTGTTGTTCAAAATATGAGTGAAACTTCTTGAATGAAGCTTCGTTTGTCTAGCCTGGAACAGGTTCCTTTTCAAGGCTCTCCCTTCATATATGCAAATGCTTAGCAACGTAGCTCTGACAATCTTAAGCTTAAAGTTGTAAAATAAAGACTACTAGGGGTATTTAAATCTTTTGAACAGGTTTGATTTTCTGTTTCACATTGTTTCTTCTGGTGGATGGCATGCTAGAAATCGCGAACATGCCTAGAGCTTGTCAACTTAGGGGGTCTCCCTCAGCAGTCATCAGTGCTAGAGGCACCCAAGCACCATAAGCGGTACATTGTTCCAGGCAATTATATTCTTCTCAACTTGTTTAGTTATTTATCTATATTTAATTTTTCTGAATTTTCTTGCAACAAGAGTGAATCTCGTGAAGAGTTTCAAAATTTTATTTGAATTCATCTGATCAAATCATGTTTTCTCATACCGTTGAGCAGACCCTAAATAATGCCAGCATTAAGAGTTTGGGAGTTCTAATGCTTCGTTAATATTCTAGCTTTCACTTTCCACTTTGCTCTTCTTTATACTTAAATCAGTTGAGTGTTGGTATATTTTATTTTCATAATGGTGTTGTTTTAATTTTGATTTTTTTATTTGAATTTGTAGGATATGGGTGATACTTGATCACAAGCAGTATCTTCGAAATTTTTAATTTTAAATAGAAAATCACTTTATAGACACTACTTTGAACAGTTATAATATTTTAAATCCTAGTAGACTTTAACACTGTTGTTTTTATGAATTTAATTTTTGTTTATGATCTTATTACATTAAATGAAGATAATTGGTTTTTCTTTTTATTTATTACACTAAATGAAGATAATTGGCTTTTTCTTTTTCTTTGTGGATTTGTATTATTAGATATAAATTAATAGTAGTCTTGTTAAATAAAAAAAAGATGGTTAATGTCTCAAATTTCTTTACGTAACCACAGATCATTTATAGAGATGTCTATCGTCCTTAATACATATTGAGGATATTAAATGTCTCAAAAATATGAATTGACTAAGCCTATACGTTATTTTTTGTAGATATTGCACGTCCTTAAAAGGAAAAAGCCTTTGAGAGAGGTGCTATGATATATGCCATTTTTTGGACAGTAACTGTCCTCAAAGAATGTTTATTTAGGGATGAAAAACATCCCTAAAAAATTTCGATATCTTTCATAAATTTGGGGATGATTTTCGTCCCAAAGCTTTTGGGATGAATGTTGATTTGTTCCTAATGTTACAGACAATTTATTGATATTCATCTCAAAAACTTTTTTTAATATAATTTTAGAGGATGACTAATGAGGATGTTTCTCTCGTCTTTAAAACTATTACGTACGATTTTTTACCTTTTTTAATTATCTCAAAATCTTTTAAATTTTGTAGTAATAAGGATTGTTTTAATATCCATATCTATTTTAAGACACTTTGTTGTACTCACTTATATTTTATAGTAAAAATTTTTTTACTGAACTAAATCTCGATATTTTTACTTCTTACATAAAAGGAGTTTTCCACGTTAAAAATCCTGCATGTTCTTGCGATTGTTACATCAAGAGAGTTTTCCACGCTAAATTTCCTGCATATTTTTGTGATTATTTGATTGTGTGCATTCTTTACTACATATATTATTTGGATATTGTTGTTTATTGTGTTTACTCCTCTTAGGTTCTTTCAAGCAAGAAAATTAGTAGTTGATTTTGTTTCGTCTGGACCCCTTCCCCAACACTTTGATCAGCAGAAGTCACAACCGTATGATTTGTGTATTCTTGTTTTTTCATACTTATTCTTCAGTTCCTGCGTGTTTAGGCATTAAATCGCAGCCTTAAATCCAAATTCCAATGTCTCTTTTAATTGTTTGTGCTGTTTGTGCTTCCTTCACTTATTAACCTACGGCATATTCCTACCTTTCTCCAATATGAACCTCTCTACCTTAAGATGTACCAGCAAAAGTTTCTTTCAAATTATATAGTGCGATTTCGATAATTTATTTCGTTATTGCCTTATATTTATTGTAATAAACCTTTTAATTGGAAAAAAAAAAAACAGAATTTTGATCCATATTTTAAATAAAAAAAACATATACTTAAAATATTAAATCAAATGCACTCATAAAATGCACGTACATTTTGAACAAGATGGGTCAGAAAATTCTGAAGTGCAATTCAGTTGAGGACATCTAGGTCTTTTGTCTGCAAAGAAAATAGCTATTTCCATTAAAAAATTTAATAATATATTAGACATTTTGTAATTGATTTATTTATTTGTTTGATGGTAATCTTGTTTTGGGTTTTGACGCGATGATCTCAATGGTTGGGCTCTTGTACAGATGTTAAGCCTGAAAAAATTTTGACTTGACCCTGTCAACCAATATAACAACGAGTGACTACCCAACCCCATAGGCCCAGTGGAATCTTGTGGTCGAGTGAACCCCCTCTCCCAATTTGGCAAATTGAAGACTCGGACCGACGGTCGAACCGTGGAGAATGGAGATGCGCATTTTGACTTTCGAGATCCGTTCTCCCCTCAACCGCGTTTCCTTTTTGGGTGCGTCGCGTGACTGCGTGCACAATCATTGGCAGCGGCAACAAATCCATTGGCAGCGGCATTAGTCCATATAAATTACTTGCATGGAAGG
>JBBYHO010000020.1:1624908-1636189 GCA_038382025.1 Adansonia gregorii | reverse complement strand
GTCTTTTCTTTTCAAGGCAATAATCTGACGTTGCCCAGAATTAAAAAAAAAGTTTTTGCTAACCATTGTAGCACTTTAATATAGTAACTTAATGCATTAAGAAAATATATTATTTGCAAGTAAGTCTAAATCATATTTTCTTACAGAGGCGGCAACTGATTTAGTTTAAGTTGAATTATTTCGTATTTAAATTTTTTCAAGTGTAAGTTATTTCGAGTTTTAATCTTTTAAAGTTTAATTTTTTTTCGAATCAAGGCTATTTTAAGTTCAGATATATTTTATATTATTTTCATTTTATGTTAGATTTAATAATTTTTACATAATTTAAATGATTATTGCTAAAAATAAATTATTAATTTCATATTATTTTTAAATAAGTTTTTGTTATACTATGATATTTCTAATAATACTTATATATTAAAATCAACATTTGCTAGAACAAAAAATATATAATTAATTTGTTATATAAAATAAATTGTTAAATAATTTATTATAAAAAATAACTATAGATTTTAAAAGATTTGAAAATGATTAATAATTATCTCCCAAAAATGAAAATCGTCTCTAAAAGTTTTAGAGACAAAATAATTATCTCTAACTGTTATCCTGCAAACTTATGTCTCTGAAATGTTTTGAGGATGACATTTAATATTAAATTCAAGGTAAAAAGTACATTTTGGTCGTCATCTTCTCTTGTACCTAAAAATCATTTATTTGTAGTGTATGATATATTATAATTAATCATACTTATCATAACGTGCCAAACACGAATCTAGTACTTCAAAGGGAGAAAATTATTTGGCTCGTAATTTTAACTAGGTTGTCAAAGCAAGCCACTCACCTGATTTTCCTATATGACTATTACAAAATACTAATAAATTGGAAGTTGTAACCAATCTTTTTAGGATATGTGTAATTGGTCACCTATTAAAATTCATCATTTGAGAGTTATGTAACCTTTGAAAATGGATTTGGAAGTCCATTAATAAACTAGAGAAACAATTAAGGTTCGAGAATTGGTTACATATAAGGAAGGATGAACACCTCCACTAAGCTCGTAAATTAGTATGCTTTAATGAAGTGTTCACCTAAATCTTGATTAAAGTTGGTTTTAAATTTTGGTATATGAATATAATTCTTGTATCATGAAATTGTTTATCGTTTGTTATTATTATTTCTTTTCAGAATGAATAGAGTCTTGTTATTTTTTAGAAAGACAAAAAAAATTTCGTGTCCCACCAGAAAAAGCTTGGTAAAGCATGAAAATTTAAAATTTGTGTTAAGTCCTTGAAAGTTCCTATTCATTTTTTAAGTAAAGTAGTTTGTTGTTAACTAATTATCGATATGATCCCTTCCATATCCTTAAAGAAACCTATGGATTATTTTAATTCAACCTTATTTATTTATTTAAAAAATGTATATTACATTACATGAATTATTAAAAACTTGTTTTTATCCTTAAAAACAAACTAGATTGACACTTAAGATCCGGTTTTGACATAAAAGTGCAAAACTAATCTTAAAGTCTTAGTTTTGATGAAAAGGGAGTAAAATGACTTCAAAAGTTTAGTTTAGGCATTAAAGCTTTATACAACTCTAAAAGTTTGATTGTGATGAAAAAGTGTAAAATGACACTAAAACAATTTAGGCATGGAAGTGCTAACATGACCTTAAAGGTTCAGTTTTGGTTTAGTTGATTGAAAATGAGCTACTTAACTCGGTTTCAACGTAACTCAGTTTGGACCTTAGTGATCCATTATTGACCTAGGTGACCCGATTTTGACTCTAAATGCTACTAAAAGACCAAAATACCCTTAAAATGCACTTTTGACTTAAAATTACCGAAATGTCTTTATAAGTTTAGCTATTGACAAAAAAAATACCTTTTAGAATGCTTGTTGGACTTTGAGAAATGACCAACAAACCTTGTTAATTTGACCAATGTTTAAAATACTCCTAAGTAAGCATGTTTGACTTAGAAAAGTACCAAAATGGTCCTATTAGGTTTGGCTGAGTCAAAATCTCCATTAAATTTTTTTTAAAAAAAGTTATGGGAAAAAACATGGGTAAGTTTAAGCTATAAAAACTCAACCCCACTTTGGAAAATCTTTAAATAAGAAGAATTTTACATGAACAATAATCTAAACATAAAATAATAATAGAAATAGGGTAAAGTAATTAATAATATAATGTAAATAAAGAACGTAAAGTAAATAAATTTAAATAATATTAACATGATTTGATGGAATGAAACAAGGTAACAGTGAAACATAAAGTAAGTAAAGAACGTAAACATGAAATAATAACAAAAATGGAAATAAGAACAAAATAAATAATGTGAATATAAATAACAATTATAACAACCATAAAACTAAAGTAGAGGGGCATAATTTAAATTGCATCAAATGTAACATTTTGCTCATGCTTGACTTGTAAAAAGGTTGCAAAACCTTTAGCTCAAATTATCACCTAAACCTAAGCTTAGGATAACCAAGCATTAAATTACAACTTAAAGTAAATATAACAATAAATTTAATAAATTAACAAGAACATTAAAGAGAATCATTTTGCTCAAAGTTTGACCTCCCATAAAGGTCATTACAGCCTTAGCTTAAACACATCCTAAGCTTAAGCTTAGGATCATCAAACTTTAAAATATAAAATAAACAAAATACTAGGGAAATTGAAGTGGGCATAAATTAAGAACTACATTAACATGAACATAACGTAAAGCATTTTTGCTCAAAGTTTGACCTAAAATAGGGTTTTACAACATTGGCTTGAACATCACTTAAGTAGAAACTTAGGATCATCCAGCATTAAGTAACGGAATTAAGCATAAAATATGGACATAATTTAGATAACATGATAGTTCAAAGTTTGGCCTTAAATAAATAGTTTTTACAACTTTGTCCCAAACATATCCTAAGCTTAAAACAGGATCATCAAGCTTTGAATAATGAAATTAAGCATAAAGGAAAATAAATATGAACATAATTTAAATAACATGATAGCTCAAAGTTGACCTTAAAAATGGATTTTCAACCGTGGCTCAAACCCCTCTAAGCTTAATTTAGGATCATCAAGCTTTGAAAAAAAGAACAAAAAACCTTGCTTGGAAAGTAAATAAATAAAAGAACATAAAATAAAAAAGAAGAAGAAAATGAAACTAAAAATGAAGAAAGAAATAGTAGTCTAATCTTATATGGTACTATATTTTATAGTAATTTAGCATATAATTCAACTGTTCTATCAAACTACGATTTCAATCTTAATTGTCATCTTTGGTTATATCTTCATGTTTTGATTCTCATTAAGCAAATAAAGCTCTAAAGTTTTTCTGCAGCCTAAATAAATAAGATTTTGATTCTTAACGAATAAATATTTTTCTAATATCTTTCAAAACCATATTATTATTATTCTTATTATTATTATTATTATTATTAAATTTGGAAATGTTCTTTCATAACCTTTGTAATAAAAATAAAAAATCGATAAACAAAAAATTAATCAATTTTGAATTTAAATAAAAAAATCAATTGAGATCAATTTACTTTAATAATGACTTCAGTGTTTACGAGAAAATTAAAAATGTTAATATTTTATTAATTTAATAAGAAAATCAACAAATAAGTATAAACTAGTTGATCAAAAAATTTATTAAGAGCATATATATCATTTACTATTTGCAGTTTTGGGGTTGATATTTTTATATATAATGATTATAAAAAATGTAAATATATATTTTATATTAATGAATATAATCGGATAATACCTCTCGTAGGAAATAAATATATAATATTAATGGACTCTAAAATTAAATGTCAAGATTCACCATGGCCCATTGAAGGGTTGAAGAACTGGGGATGGCTTGTTGTTGCCATTCCTAAAGAACCAGCCCATAGGAATGCAATCCAGCCGCTGGAGACGCTGATGACAGGGCTTGAGGAGGTGGTCTAGTTATGAATGATTGGAGTCAAGCTCCCTCACTGATTTTTATGGGAACCTCAATCAGCTCTTAGGAGCATCAGTTTGCAAATTCAAACTCGCATGCTGACAACGACACTGGTGCTTGGCTCTAGGAAGAGCTGGACTTTAAAGGCCCACGGAGGCTTAAGCAGGTGCAGAAGAATTGCAACAATTTCCCCATTGGCCTCCAATTGGAAAGGGCGGCCAAAAATCATTTTAAACAGAGCACAACAAGTAGCCACTACTCTTTCATGCTTCGCTTCTCAAATCAGTGATTTTTTTTTCTTGCCATATGAACAAACAAAACGGATTTAATTTTTGTTGCAATAAAGAACACGATATAAAATAGAAACAGTAACACAATAGATAATAGCAACAGTAATTTTTGTTTCTCCATCGATCTTCTTGCTTCTATTCTTTGCACGTTAGTGTTTAGTATTAATATCAAAGTTGTATTTAGACTATGCTAAGAGTCTATGTGAACGATGAGTGAAATTGGTTTTAGTGAAATTTAAAATAACGGTAGTGATTAAATTAGTTATAGTGATGAGATTGGATATTATAACAATAAAATTAAAATAAATGGTGAAGTATTTATTTGGATACAAATTTATTAAATTACTTTATTATATAATGATAAAATTTATTTAGTATCATAAATAAAGACAGAATTTATTTATTATATTAAATTTCACAAAATTATTTCAAAACTGTTAAATAAGAAGATAAAACAAAAAAAAGAAAAAAATTAATAATAACATATTTAAATCTACAAACAATAAATTAAATTTGCCACAAAATTGCATTGTTCATTAGGGAATCTAATTGAGTGCCATATTACACTTAACAATTGGTTTTTGATTTATGCTGAGTTAATTCAAAACATAAATGTGGTAAATGACACATTTTAAAGTTGTCCATTAGCCAAGTTGAGTTTAGCTTGGGCTTAAAAATTTTTGCCAACAGATCATGTCCTTGTCTAAGTATTGAACCCCAAACTTGCATCTTATCTTTAGCATTCTTTTGGTCACTAAATCAAAAAGTTATTAATCTTATTTATTTTATTTAATTTTTAATAATTTAATATTTTTTATTAAATTTTATATTATGAATAATTTAACATATTAATGTTTATATTATAATATTATATATTTATTTGTTATGATATAAAAATACATAATATATAAATATAAAATAATATATTATATAATTGAAAAAAGTGTTCGGGTTGAACTCAATCAAACTTTGGATGTTGAAGCAAAAAGTTGACCCATTTTCTGAATAGGCCTACTCTTTTCGCAAAAACATTTTTTAAGTTTAATATTTTATCTAAATCCTCTTAAATATCGAGCAACCTTTTTATGTTTAAGTGGATAGCCCAACCTTTCGACAAATCTAATGCAAAATATATAAAAAATGATTATATTGATATTTTATCAAATGCAATTAAATCCAAATAAAGCTATTATTATAAACCTATGTGAATAATACATGCATTGCATGCTCGACAAATTTTAGTACCTTAGTTTATTAAAGTTTTAACTGATTTATAAGCATTTACATGTTATCTCTAGGAATAATAAGTTATAGCTATATCTATCTATGGTATAAAACTGCATGTTAAAATTGTCCCCAAAAAGTGATAACTATAATCGAAAGGCAATTGCTTAATGAAAAACACAATAAAGGAAAATGAAAACAATGAGAGACAACATCAATGATTAGTTCTTTTTTTTAAAAAAAAAAAACGTATGTCATATTTGATTTGAACCCATTATTTAATCAAACCCACAGTTTTAGATTTCCTTTGATTTGGGTTTATTTAATTTTTGATAATTTTTAAATTATATTTATTTTATTTATTTATATACTTTTATTTAATTCTATACACTTATTTAAAATTTTTAAAATTAAATACATTTAATTATTTTAATTGGTGAAAATAAAAACTAAAAATGCAATTTTATAAGATCAATATAAATATAGTTTTTCTTTCTAATTCTTTTATCATATAATTTAATAGGTTTTAGAATAAATGAAAAGCCTAATTAGTGATGGAACATGGACTAATTATAATTTAATGACATTATAATCATTTATTTTATATTTTTTTTAATTTATTGGTGTACAAAGAATTTACACTTCACCCTCAAAATGCAAGTAGAGTATTTATCTCAATTATTTTTATAATCTTTTATATTATATATTAGGTTAAAATATTTAACCATGATTGAAAAAATCAAACCTATGGCCAAACCGGTTGAATCATTGGTTCTCGGTGTAAACGATTCAACCATCGGTTCAACTATTATACTCTTAAATAATTAAAAAATATAAAAATAATTCATAAAATTAGGAAAAATTTAAAAAAAACAAAAAAAATTCTAAAAATTAAAAAGTCAAATTAAATAAAAATATAAATAAAGAAATTATAAAAATTTTAAAGAAAAATAAAAAATTTTAGAAATAAAAAAATAAAATAAAAATCCGGTTCTACTTGCTTTTTTGATATTTAGTTTTTTTAACGATTTTGAACGGTTCGATAAAAATCTTATTTTTAACGTACCGTTAAATCGTCCATTAAGCAGCAAGTCTGGTTTGGTTTATTCAACCATGTATTTAACTCAATCACTTTTTTTTTTTATATTTTATTTTACACGTTAAATAAAAATAATAGAATTCAATAATTTTATAAAAAGAAAAACCGCTACAAAGTGTGAGTTGCACACTAGGATAAGTTTATTTATTACTTAAAATAATCCTTAATTAAAAATAAAATTTAAAAAAAAAAAAGGTTGAACAACTTGCCAAAAAGTTTTTCTTTCAACCTTTAGCTTTAAGAGTTCAGTGGAGTTTTTGGCCTCCAGCGCAGTAAGAGAGAGGTCAACTACTATTATCCAATCTTGCTGCGATGCGGTGGAGACCTCCCACTTGCCCGCATTTGAGGTTCGATGGATTCCCTCTAAGACTTAAGCCAATTTAGCGGACGGCTTAATGGAAACGGTATTAACTCCGTAATATGTTAATTATACATTTGACATCTGGACTGCACTTTAAATTTTCAGAATCATAAGTAGGTATTCAAGCTTTGTTTTCATTCATCAGCTTGCTCACAAAGATTAATATTGTTAGTTGAATATATCGTTTACTCAAAAATAACAAATAAAGATATGCCATAGTTTTGTAAAAACATTATGTCAAAATGACACATATCATCAATATAATTAGTGGTATAATTCTCGTGTGCAATCCAATTGATAGAAATAAAACTCAGAATATTTAGTTGTGAATTTTTTTAATTTCTAATACCAAATAAAAAAATTTGATTATAATTGAAATAGAATGTGCAATTAACAATAAAATTTTAAAGTGAAAAAACCAACAACGTTTGACATGTTGCTATTGTTTCAATTTTTCAAATATATTCTTACATCCACTTTTTACTTCTTGGCCAAGAAACCAAAGTATTAATTTAAACATCGGTTTGGGATCTTAAATAATTCAATTATCAACTAAACATGTTTAAAGACTTTTAGACTCTATTGTTTTTTTTTTTTAAAGAAATTTTGGCTTCATTAATTTGTTTCTCTTAGTACTATTGGTTTTTGGTGCTCACATTTTGCCTTAAAAGGAATAACAGAAAATATGTAAAATTATGGTAATCTAAATATAAAAAATATATAATGGATCTAAATTTAAAAGTTTTAGGTGAGATTTTCATAATGTTAAGGATATATTTTTTTTCAATTTTAATCTTCTTGCTTTGATATTTGAGTTAGTTTAGTATTGCTTTTAAATGTGATAATTTGGTGAGTTCAAGTGAAGTTATTTTGAATTCTGATCATTTCTGAGTCAATATTTTTTTAGGTTTTGATTTTTTTTTAATTTGAATATTTTTATATTTGAGTCATTTCAGGTTTGAGCTATTTTTAATTTAGACTCTTTTGAGTTTGAGTTATTTTAGATTTAGACTATCACAGTTTCAAAGTTTTATGTATTTATTTTATTTTACATGCAAAGATCACTTCTACATAAATTAAATGTTCAAATAAAAAATAAATTGTTACTGTCTTTTTAGTTTGTGTAAATAATAAGACATATTTTAATTATATTTTATATTAATATCAACATTTGCTATCTCAAAAAGAGATATAGAAGTAATTTGTTATATAAAATCATCTTGTTATATAATTGATTATAAAAAAAATGATACATTATCCTATTGATATTTAAAAATAATTGATTCAATGAATTATATACTCAACATGTAAATACATTATGATTTATATTGTATATAAATATAATTGTCCTCACTAATAATTAAATAAAAATGAGAAAATACCTACATGTGAAAAAGAAATAAGATTATGGTTTAAAAATTGGTAAGATAATGCTAAAAAAATACTAACATTAATTAGTTGCTCAATTATTTGTCCTAATCTAAACTTAATACTAAAATTTTTAAGAAACCATGATTAAAAAATTACTTAATATATATATATAGTATACGTCTAAATATTTTAATAATCTACCATTTGAATAATAACTATTAAACAATAATGATGAATGAAGATAAAAAGGCATAATGATTTGTAGACATACCAACTTTAGATAAGATATGATCACAAAATACGAGACATATATAAAATCATGAACTTATTAATTAATTAAGTTGTGATTAACGAAAAATAATTATTTAAGAAAAAAATTTGTGAATTCTAGAAACAATAGGATGAATGAAAAGTGAAAGGAAAACAAACAATTAATAGTAGTATAAGCATAGTGTTTTGGATCTCGTACTGAGGTTTTGATTTCTCAACTTTTTTATTATCTTATGTAAAGTCAGTAGTATGATTTTTACTATGATTGTAAACTTGTAAGCCATTAGTTAATAGTATGACTTTTAATATATTATTTTAAATAAGTTTAATCGATTAATTCTTCATGCCAAAAATCCAACTTCATTTAACTCAAACATTTTATACAATTTTTTATTTTATGATGTACAAGTTCTTGTCTATGTCATAATTTGCTACCTTTTTGAATATGCATCACCTCTTCAGTGCTCCACCTTTGTCTAGTAAAATGAAATGTCATTCGCAAAAAGCAACAAAGGTCCATATAAATCTCAAAGCCATAAAATTAAAAGAAAAGCCTTACAATATTTTCTAATGGAAATTTCCATATTGCATGCTTCTCACTTTCTTGTTTTCTATTAAGAATATTTTGGCATTTCAAACATATAATATAAGCGTATCATAAAAAATAAAATGAAACATACAATGTGAAATAGGAGTGCAATTTCAGAGCCTTAAAGATAAGTCAAGCTGACTAAACTCCTCCTGAACATTTTCAGACCTATATACCTTGGTCCAAGAACCGATGCCTTCTTTGCCTTTGGAACCGTAGTTCATCTCTCTTCTTCCATAGCTCATTTGTCCAGCAAACCTGCCAGCTCGACCTTGTTGTTCAAACAGGCTGATTGGTTGAGCATGGCTTGGACCACTGATGCTGGTTCCTGATTGGAAATTGGATCCCCCATGAGTCCTGACGGCTGAACTTAGCTCTCTGCTTTTCTTTGCAAGAGTTCGTTCTAGTTTGTGGGCGTTTTGGTGGCCTCCAAGTGCTTGCGAACTATAGAACTTTCTTTGGCAATAGTTACAAGAGAAAATTCTAGGTTCAGCTGGACTGTGGGGCGACGAGGAAGAAGACGATGGTTCAAGGACAAGCTCTAGGTTGAGTTGATTGTTTGGTAGACTTAGACGAAGAGAAGTATTAGGCTGATAGTCCATTATGTGAGTGAAAGAGAAAACCACAACTTCTCAAGCTATATTAAAGGAAATGCCATCAGAAGAATGACAATACGATGATTCAATGGTAGGAAGTCGGGAGATCGAAAAGGCTAATAGCTTAAAGAGAAGCCAGAGAAAGGAGAATTTTATAGGCAAATCAAAATAGGCTATGGAATATAAAAAGGGGAATAGATATGAAGCAGTTTGAGAGGGCTTGCCTAGCATTATATGAAGTGCAAGATTCACTGTTCCTCCAACCACAAATAGTAAGAAGAGTAAAAAAAATAAAAGAGAGAGAGAGAGAGACAGCTATGTGCAAAGATCAGTGGGGAATCGCAGGGTTGTCGCCTCCATTAATGGCACCAATGTAATCCTTTGTCGGTTCACGGAAATAATTTCAGGGTATTTTCCCCGTATACTCACAAACAAATAAGAAATTAGAAAAGAAAAAAATGATTCAAAGCAGTTAATTTTTAATATAATCATATATGCTTGAAAGTTTCCTTTATATTGAATAACTTGTGAATCTGCATAATTTAGAGATCTAATCATTGGTCCAATCAGACTTGTTTCAATCATCTCTACTTTTAAAATGATAATCAGATTCAGATGATGCACCAATCAACTTTCTAAGAAAGGTATTAAATTATAAACAAGATAAAGAGCCTTGACTGCACTAAACATGCAACATGATAACAGACCAGTTTGACATTAGCCAAAAGATTTATCATATGGTGTACTGAACAACCATACAAGATTAGACATAGTCCCACTGCAGTGAACCCTCTGGTTGCTAATTGGTAGAACTCTTTGATCAATTAATGTTCCTATATATGTAGAACGTGTCTTAATGACCAGATGAGCAACCCAGCAGAGGGGACATTAAAATCCACTCAACTTCTGGGCGATCAGATCAGTTCAGCCCTTACCTCATCCTTTGATCTCTTTCCTTCTCAATTGTCCAAGTTCAAAGTTCAGTTATATGTGCACAAATTTCCTGACATCAACAAGAGAAAGACAAGCAACAGCACTAGGAATTCCCATGAAATAAATATTATTCTTTTGCGTAGTCATATGCAGGAAGAAATTATTTAATTATGTGTGTCAGCAACTGTGGGAATAAACTCATATTGACGGCAGAAACAGTTTGAGTCCCTTTGGAAGAGTGATGGGTTGGGGACTTCTTCCCGTGAGGCAATTATAGCCGGTTGCCTCTTTTAATTTTTTTTTTTTTTACATATATTATTTTATAATTATATAAATATATTATAATTATATAAATATATTATAAGTTACATAAATTATCATGATTGATAATATAACTTAATATTATATATTTTTATTATAATTACACATATATATTACTTATGTACATAAATTATGATAAAAGATAATAAAAGTTATAATACATAAATTTATTACATTCACATAAAAATTTATAAGTTATGTTAGACCTTTAGGTGGTGAATGAAATCAAGAGGGGGGTGAATTGATTTCTCAAAATTTTGATAAATTAAAAT
>JBBYHO010000020.1:1600851-1617624 GCA_038382025.1 Adansonia gregorii | reverse complement strand
TCAAAAATACTTATAATGTATACATATATTTAATACATATTTTGATATGTATACAAAAATATGTTCATTCGGAAAGCAAATCAAAATGCAAATTCATTTTGTTGCCCCGAGTTTCAACTAAATTCACGATTTTATGATACGAGGAAGGTGATGTATTTTGTTCATTCTAAAGCTTTACTGGTTGAAATTCCACAATGACAGCTTATGACAAAGGGAATCTAAGACAACAACGGCAATTTCATATCATCTTCATTTATGTGATGTCTAATATTGTTAAGTTTAATTTTTAATTCTTAAGTTATATTTATAATCTGCTTGAAAAAAAAAAATTATGTATGAGAGTTTATATCTTACATAGCTAAATATCATGTTACAAGATATGTCATCAAAATTCAAAAGTAAATATTAAATATAAATATTTTTAATTTTTAATTTTTTTTAATTTTTATATTTTTATGTAAATATTTGTTGGACACAGTTATTATAAAAAAATTAAAAATTCGGATAAAATAAGTTACCCAAAATAAATAGCCTTATTTTTCTTGTTCATTAAATTTTTCTTTCGATGTCTTTTCCATTCTGCTAATTTCAGGAGCCGATTGATTGTAGTAATATTTTATCAAAGTTACATTAAATTAGAAAACTAAACTTAAAAAAAAAATCATTTAATTTTTTTATGCTGTAAATATGTGATTTCATTTTGTTTAAAATGCAATCAATGCAATTTTAAAATTTTGCGTGAAATATTTATCTTATTCTTATTATTTAATCGATTTAAGGATAAAACGAGCACCGTTATAATTTATCTATTTTTTTAACTTTCATTTATTAAATTAATGTCATTTAACTAATAATATTAATTTTATTAAAAAATTTAAATAAAATATATTTAAATATAATTAATATAATATGTATAAAATTAACAAATAATGCAAAACACATTACAAGTATTTATATCTTTCTTTTGCTCACTTCTTGTTGTGTTGTTTTTTTTAATTATTTATAGGCAATCATGGAATTCTTGCACTTTTTTTTCTTACGAAATTCATTAATCATTCTAGTTGATATTTCATTTCGAGAATTTTAATGACCAATAACTATATGTACCGGTCGTATTATACCTACACAAGCAAATTGTTACAGATACATACATGCATATATATTAATTATGTCAAGCAAAAAGATTTAAAGAAACTTTTTTTCATTAAACCTTAAATCGGTTATTTAATCGGCCGGAATAAATTTTTTTTCATTTAATTCGATTCATTTAATTAAAATTATTATTTATTTTAAAAAATTATTTCTATTTAATTTTAATTATAAAATTATATAAATATTAATATAAAATTAATATTTACAAAACTACAATCATTTTTTCCTCGAGACAGACCCCAAAAATCCCCCTAAAAGGACTTTTTTTTTTCCCTCACGCTCTTCACTCTTCCGCTTCAAACCTCTGCAAAAAATGTTTCGCTCAATAGCACGATCAGCCGCCGGCGAGCACCTCCTGCGACGAGGATATGCCACCGAATCCATTCCCGGCAGGAAAGTCGCCGTCTTGGGCTCAGCCGGAGGGATCGGTCAGCCTTTGGCTCTCCTCATGAAGCTTAACCCTCCTGTTTCTCAACTTGCTCCCTATGATATCGCTAGCACTCCAGGCTTCGCCGCCGATGTCAGCCACGTCAATACCAGATCTGAGGTCCATGCAAATAAACCCTTTTTTTTTTGGATCTGAAAATATGATTTTTAGACTTAATTTTATTTGTTTAAAACGTGAAATCGCTATTTTAAGCTAGTTCTGATATGAATTTTCTTTTCTTTTTTTTTATTATAATGTTATGTTGGTTTTTTTTCTTCATTGTTCTTTTTATAGATTTTTCGTCTGATTGTTATGGATATGATTTATTTTTCTTTCTTTCTTTTTATCTTTGTTGTAATTTGTATATAGAAAAACTTTTAAATTGATCTAAATATTTTGGAAATGGGGGTTTACCTGCATTGACTTAGTTTTTATTCTATTGAAATTAGCTTTGCTATTATGTTTTCGTCTTTGTGAAAGTTTATGTATGAATGCATTAATCATCTGATTGAATTTGAGTGATTTTCTACTTTGAAAAGTAACCTTTTCTATCTTGCATTATGTGTAGTTGTTTATCTTTTGATTCGGCTCTGTTACTGGATTCTGCTTTTTCACTTGGCAATTCATGTATTCATTTCATATTGGTCTTATTTATCATGTCATATTCATGTTTAAGGTATTTTATAGTATATAAATTTTGTTATGTTAATAATTTTTGTTATATAGATTTTTGAGATATGTATTCATGTCATATCATATTTTAATGATTTTATGTGTGTCAAATTTGTATAATTGTGTCTAATATTGCCAGATTTTTTTCTTAAGAGGATTTAAGGTTTTAGAGTTTCAGGTTCAGTTGGATGTTGATTCGAGGCATGTTGCTGTCCATGTGACTGCTAATTAGCCTCTGATTCAATGTTCATTACTTAATTTTTTCTCGTTTTATCTCTTCAGGAAATTTATGTGAATGTGCTATGAATATCAGCTCGATCTTAATGTCATGTCATTAATCTATACATATATTCAATTGCCTTTTTATCTGTGTTGCTTACATGACTATTTGTTAAGCGTTTTTCAAATTTTTAGGGCTTTTTGGTTGCCGTTCGTGCACCCATCGATAATTTGGTTTAATTGAACTGCTCTGTTATTCTACCTGATTATTGTTTCATCAGCTTTATGATCTGCATTCTGCTGTGGTTCTTATTTGTTTTGTCTTTGCTTCAGGTTGCTGGATATGTTGGCGAAGAGCAATTGGTGCAAGCTTTGGAGGGATGTGATGTTGTCATCATTCCTGCTGGGGTGCCAAGAAAGCCTG
This sequence comes from Adansonia gregorii, assembly GCA_038382025.1. Taxonomy (NCBI): domain Eukaryota; kingdom Viridiplantae; phylum Streptophyta; class Magnoliopsida; order Malvales; family Malvaceae; genus Adansonia; species Adansonia gregorii. The sequence continues at coordinate 1,614,730 of JBBYHO010000020.1, read as the reverse complement.
GCATGACTCGTGATGATCTTTTCAACGTCAATGCTGGAATTTTCAAGGGTCTATGTTCTGCTATTGCTAAGTTTTGCCCCAATGTGAGTGCCTATCCTTTTTCTTTTAATCAGAAAAACCATTTAATTATGGATCCTTGATGCTTCTAAGGGTATAATAAGTTTGGTTCTATTTCTTATATATGACTATTAGTTTCTATCTTATCAAAGTGTGATAATTGTAGAAGTGATAGGAGAAGCTAAATCTGGACTTTAGAATCTCATTTAGTTACAAGTTCTGTTTTGTCAACTGATCATCGTTCTTTTCTCTCCGATACTTAAAATGTAATAGACAACGTTGATAATTCAAAGAATTATTTCTCTCTTTTGTGAGCTTTTATAGGACTATAATGATTTTTTTTCCCAACTTTTTGATGAACTGAATTTATGGCCCAGGCACTTGTCAGTATGATTAGCAACCCTGTGAATTCAACTGTTCTGATCGCCGCTGGGGTTTTCAAGAAGGCAGGGACTTATGATGAAAGAAAGTTTTTTGGTGTAACTACCCTCGATGTGGTTAGGGCTAAGACTTTCTATGCTGGGAAGGCAAAAGTAAATGTTGCAGGTTTGTTTAGCTCTCTACTTATTGAGGTTCTCTTATAACAATCTCATTGCCAGTATATACTGCTATAAGGAAAAAGCGAAAAAAAAGTTTAACTCTTTCCCATACCACCCCCTATTTTTTGAGCTGTTGTTTTGAAAGAATAAGCAAAATTCTTAGTTGAGGCTTATTGAGGGTTTCAATGACGAGAAATGAAGTTTTTTAATTAGATTTCTTTTCTCCTTTTTGGGTACAAAGGAGGCTTTAGCCTGAGGATAGGGGAAGGAGTTGCAGATATTAGGATTTGAACTCTAGACTTGCTGAAAATACCAACTCTTAAGGGTGATTGCATGAACCAACTGAGCAAAGTTTTGAGTTCTAAGTGGATTTCTTTTCTCTTTCATGAAAAGGTTTTTTTACCCGAAGTATATCATAGCATAAGAAAATTTGGGTTATACTTGCCATTGACCAATTTTCTTCATTTGCTTGCAGATTGGAATAACCATTCTCCCACTATTTTCTCAAGTACTTCTTTCCGTAACCCCTTTTTATATCATTTGGTTTAATTTCATACCATTAATTTGCATCAAAAGCTTGACAGCGCTGTGCTTCTTCTTAAAGTTTTTGTTGATCATAGTCTTTGCTAATTTTTAGTTGCATTTTAAAATTTTTAGGCTACACCAAAAGCCAATTTGTCTGATGAGGATATCAAGGCTCTCACAAAGCGAATGCAAGATGGAGGCACTGAAGTTGTGGAAGCATATGTTTTTTTAGTTGGTTGCCTCGTTTTAGCCTGACTACGTTGCCTCGTTTCTTTGTGCAGATATGCTGGAGCCATTTTTGCTAATGCTTGCCTTAAGGGAGCGAATGGTGTTCCAGATGTCATGGAATGTTGATTTGTGCAGTCAACTGTCACGGAACTCCCTTTCTTTGCTTCTAAGGTGATTGTTATCGGCTTATATTTATAATTTGTTCGAAAGGCCTTGACCCTCTTTTAAGTTTTTGTCCGTTTGGAACTTGCTTTCAGAATTTGAGCTAGGTTTTTTTTTTTCTTTTGTTTCTCTCATCAGCCTTATTACCGTAGTAAAGTCGTAAATGTGATTGCAGGTAAGTCTTGGAAAGCATGGCGTGGAGGAAGTTTTGGGATTGGGTCCTCTGACTATGAAAAGGAAGGGTTGGAAAGCCTTAAACCAGAATTGAAAGCATCTATCGAGAAAGGAATCAACTTTCCCAACAACAGGTTTAGACCAATCAGAAATTTTGTGCCTTCATTTTTTTGTTTGGCAGCATCAGCTTTGCTGTTCTTAATAGTATAGGCCCTAGTATTACCACAAGTTTCCAGCAATAATTCCCAGTAATAGGTTTACAAGGGAGTATTTGGTTGAATTTTTTTTTTTCCAGTGTAGGTGGGGAATTCACATATGGTCTTCTTAGATTATATCATGAGAATATTACTTTATTTAAATTTTTTATTTATACGTTGCCTTCCTTTTTTTTTAATATTTTTAAAGATATATATCTTCTGTTAATACTCATTATATTCCAAGGAGAAAAAAAAGGGAAAAATGGGACCTCTGATTGTAGCCTGCACGCAAATTGCTCTAATAATAGTAGTTGGTATTGTACTGATATTAGTTGTATCAGTTTTAAGGTAAGTAAAAAATGGTTTTAGTATTTTTACCTTTTCGATCTTTGAAAATAAAATAAATTTATTAAATTATATAATAAACTTAATTAATAATAATTTATTATTTTTTTAATATTTCAATATCTATTTTTTATTTTAATGTTTAAAAATTTGGATATATGTGTCGAAGGTGTATTTGTATGTGTATAATTTATTTCATTAAAACACTTGAAAATAAACTATATATATGATATTGATAAATTCAGGAGGATGTATTGAAATATATCAATAGCAATATGTATTAATATTCAAGCAAAAATAATATATCTATCGGTATAATATTTACTGTCTCAACATGTTTAATTAGACATCTATACGCTTCATCTCTAAAAAGTATTTAAAAAAAAATTCCAAATAAAAATTTTTGGTTAAAATAAAGTTTTTTTTTTTTAATTAACCGTATTTATGACCTTCGGTCACCAGAAGGTTACCAGTCCGATTGACCAGTCTTGGGTCACCGGAAGGATACAAAAATAGAGATAAGCAGCTACCAATGTGTTGAACATGATCATACCTACAGAAAACTGTGTTGCCACAACCATGTCAGTCGTTATATTAAAAATTGGTTCAAACCGACAATTACACCATTGGATAAAATTTGCATGATGCAACTGAAAGAACCAGCTTTGCACAATTTCAGTTATACCAAATATATATATATTTATTTGAGAGTCGCATTTGCACTTACACTTGCATGTCATTCATTCATTCCTTCTAAAAAGGTTAGTATCAATAAGCAGAATCACACTTTCAAAAGTTGTTGATTCCTACTGGGTAATGAATGTTCTTGAATCAGCCTCCATCTTCGGATGACCTACAAAAGCAACGACAAAGCTCGTTCGTTAACTCAAACCTAATCTCAAAAGCAGCTATGGCAAAAACAAAAGATTATTGGCACATTTAAATCCTCGAAATTGAAAAAAAGAAAAGAAAAAAAAAAAAGACTTTGAAGTGGGTATTTAGGGTTTGATATCACGGTAAAGGTCTTCGTGATGCAGATGATCCAGTAAAAAGCATAATGGGGATGGAGACTAAGCTCCATTAGCATTGCTGTAGTTTAGTTCTTGAGATCAAAACTTGCGCTTCACAGCAAAAGCAATGGCTAACCAAAAAAAAAAAAAAAAATCAGATGATGCATATGATCCATCAGTAGAATGCAGAAAGTTCCAATATGATATCTATGTAATCTCTGAAATTCAGGGGACAGGTCTGGCTACGGTCCAATTTAAAAAAGATGACCTGATAAAAAACGACTTTAGAATTAATGAAAAGCGGCATCTCAGACAGATTTTTCCGAAACTAGGTACCCCTCGTGTTTTGATATACAGTTCACATGAAATTCAATAGTAGTACCATAAAAAAAAATTGCATACATATGCAAAAATTAGTATTGAAAAAGTTCATTAATTAAGGTAATGACCCTTACCTCAGTTAAGTACATTAAAAAACAACTCAAATGGCTCACATTATCAAGATGAACTATCACTGTCAGAGTCTGCAAGAAAGTACTAGCGTGAAAAATCTGGCAATATACACTCATAAGCACATAACGAAGGAAAAACGTTAATATTTGCCACTTGATGAGGATCCAGAGTCACTGCTAGAACGCTTGAACTACTTGATCCACTCTCGTTATGCTGTAGCATTTCTCCATGAATTGGAGGTGATGTGGAAACAATCCTCTCCACTGCTTAACAATTCAACCAGTTTTAATAATGAGTGCATGACAATTTCATCTTCTTCAAATCCAAACAAGTGAGAATAGACCAAAACGGAGTAAATTTTTGCTGATTCATAGTGATTAACTGTTTCGGCCACTTTTGGTACCTCTTCAGCAGGTGGTTCCAGATTCTGCAAAAAGGATCACACCAAAATGTTCAAGTGAAAAAAAAAAAAAAACTCTAAACAGGCAAAACAGTTAGATGTTTAAGTATCACTTGTTCATCATCTTACAGTCTCCTAAATATTATGGTCATCTTCTACATTTGCTTGAGTAGTGACTTCAGCTTTTTTTTCTTGTTATTGCTCAAACTCTTCTTGTAGTTGTTCACAAATCTATCAAGTTCCCAAAGCGTTTCTGGATCAACACTGTCAATATCCACCTCAATCTCATCTTCTTGCTGGAAAAGTGCTGGGTTTGTCTTCCTTATAATCTGGCCAACACTATCGAGTTCCTCTGAAGGCAAGTTCTGAAGGTTTTCACTGAGTCTCTGCTTCTCCTTATAAGTCACATCCCGCTTATCAGAATCCTTTGTCTTGAGTTTCTTCGGCACTGCAACCCTCCCTGTAGGAGTCGAGTCCACAGCTCTTGAACTGGGAGCAACGGGCATTGTCATGGATTCTAATCTCTCCAGAGTCCTAGCTTCTAATGGCACTAGTAAAAGAGCAGCAGCAGGTGGAGGAGGAGCGTGAACTCGAAATGGAGTTGTAGCAGCAATTCTCTGTGAAGTGGGAGTTAGCAGACTATAATCATGATCCCCTTCAAACCTCCTATTAAAATGATATTCAGACTCTATAGCTGCCCAGTTTTCTTCAAATATCCCTGACAATGTCTCCACCATAAAATGCATGTCCCGTCCTTAAGGCTTATAGAGCATTGCATTACTTAAAGTTAGTCTCAAATCCTCCGCAAACTCCCTAGGTGACTTGTACCAATTCTTGTTCAACCTAGTCTTTACTGTACCCAAATCCGTGGGATGCTTAACAATCGAATAATAATCATGTAACCCAAGTCCCTTCACATCCACCGGTTTATTAAAAACCCAACCAAACTTGTGCTTCATTAGCTTCCCCAACAAATTGCTACACCTCTTAAACAATTGACTTGAAAACTTCTCCGTTCCAATCCAACCTCCCATTTGAACCCCATTACTCTTCCCAACTTCCGGATTCATCTTCTTGTTACTCTCCATAGGCTTCAACTTCTCCTTCCCAAAAATGAACTCCGAATACTTATAACACTGATTTGCCTTTGGGGTTCTCTTCTCTTTCTCCACAAACTCATTCCCATCACCACCATCATGGTTACTATGATCATGCTCAGTCACCGACACAGATAATCCATGAAAACGCCTTGAACTAGGCAATCCTACAGAATCACCATCAGAATTTACTCTAACTAAACTTCCAACACCTCTATCAACATTCTCGTTTCCCGAAACTCGCGAATTCGCATGCCCACACTTAACCTACTTTCTTCAGACTCAATTTTCTTAACTAAACCCCTAACTTCAGCAAGTTCACAGCTGACTTCCTCTTCAAAACTCTAACCTCATTCTTGAATAAAACATTCAAGCTAATCTTAACAAGTTTATCATAGTTAACATAATCAGTTATTGCAAGCCCTTCGTTGGCATTCTGTGCACCCTGCTGCAACCGATTATGGCTCGACGAATCGTCTGACCCTACAACATCAAGAGGTTCCAGTGGCAGCTGCCGAGATGAGTTGTTATCATCAAATGTAGTGGTGGTGGTGGTGGTGGTGGTGACTAGAGTTTGCTGAGAGGATTGTCGAGGCACAAAGGTGGCATTTTTGGTTTTGTTGTGGTTTTTTCTGGTATAAACTTTGTTGTTCTTTGATTCTGCACCTTCAATTTCCCCAGTAGCCATTCACACACACACACACACACACACACACACTTATAAGATAGAAAGAAGAGAAAGAACGCTAAAAAGATCAAATTTTTAAAGAGAAGAAAGGGGAAAACCCTAATTTGGAGAAATACCTAGATAGGCTAAAGGCTTAACAAAGGGATTTTTTTAGGGTTTATGTTAGGGTAAAACGGAAAGATCAGGGTTTTTGAGAGGGAGGGAGGGAGAAAAGGGAAATAAGTTTTAGGGTTTTTGAGAGAAAGAAAATTGGGGATTAGGGGGTAAATTTCGTAAAAAAGGGAAATTTTGGAGGGATTGGATCCGTACGATCTTTATTTCGTTTTCCATTGCTAGTCGGGTGCGTTACTGCACGCGCTGGGGAGAGCGAGTGCGGGAGAGGGCGAGAATGTTTAGGGTATGGCCACGTCGGATGGGACTCTTAATACAATTTGTCTGACAATATTTTTCTTTTATTTGGTTAGCATTTTAGAAAAATAAAAATTGCTTTTGATCCAATTTAACTGTTAGTTCATTGGATTATTTGCAGTAATAAAAATATTTTTAATAATTATAAATATATTAAATATATACATCTTGTGAAAAAGTATTTTTAAAGATTAATTAAATTATTATTTATAGTAATATTTGATGAATAAAACAATAATTAATAGTTAATTTGATGAATTTTAATGTATTAAAGAATTATAACTTTAAAGAGTGAGCCTCGATTAATAAAATTGTAAATGTATTAATCAACTTATGATAAATAATAAAATATTATTATAGATAATTTAGTACTCATAAATTAACGTTTATAATACAATGCAAGTGTGAGAAATTTTTATATAATTACATAATTAAATAAAATAGCATGTTTAATTGTTACGCTAAAATAGCAAAAAAGTCCTTCAATTTTGTAACTTTAGTTAGTTAAGTCTTTATACTTTTGTTAGTATAAATAAATTGCTAATATTTAATTTATAAAATATTAATTATAAATATCGATAATAAAAAAAATTAAAATTATATATTTTTTAGATTCGAAGATAAGCGTGGAATATAAAATAGATATGCAAAATTCTCATGATTTTGGTTGTATTTTGCTGATGTTTGATTTCAATGGAAATGTTCTAACGTCCCACATCTCCAAAATTGTCTTTGGGAGAAAATTAATAACTCTATCCTTTTAAACAATAATTCTCAATATAGAGCATCAACAAGCAAGTATGCATTAAAAAAATTGCAGATAGTTGAGTAACTTGAAGCTATGTTATTTAGATTTGAGTATAAGTATTAGATGTAATACAAGTATATTTAATGTTTTAAAAATTTATTTTTCATGTGATTAAAAAATTATATATCATATTTATATCCGAATAAATATGTAACATAAGTATCGAATTTTAAAAAAACTAAGAGTTAGTAAGATAAGCCAGAAAATGATGGAAATATAGCTATCGATTATGAGGATCAGTTGTAAATCAGCCGATGCTATAAAATGTATGATTAGTGATGATGAGGATCAGGACCCCCTGGACTTTGTCGCTTCGACTCGAAAGGAACTCTAGCGTTTCTTTTTAAGCTGGCTTTAATGGCTTCCCTGGCTTCCTCTATCATCAATGCACGCTTTTTACTGCTTGGAAATTGCTTGGATTCATGATTTGTCTCAATTACTTCTTGTCTTTTATTAGTGTTGGTAGTCTTAGGATGTTCTTTAGCATCAACTGCCATTGCCGACTGGCCTGTGCTTCAAAATGGTTTATCCGTAACAATAACGTTATTCTGAGCTTTAGCTTCTTCTTCTTCCAATGGCTTCAGATCAGAAATCGAAAATGGATTAAACAAACGAGTTCCAGAACTCGAAATCAAGAAAAAAAACATGCAGGGAAGGCAAGAACAAAAGATTGTAGCTGGCCATTGGAATTTGAAAGTTCAAATCTGGGTTGATACTTGCATAGATTGGGGTGCATGCATAAGGCATTTATAGGACCCCGCTGCCATCTTTTTTTTTTTTTTGAAGAGTATTCAAAGTTTGGGCATATGAGACCCGATTCCATTGGGAGGATATGCTGACCAAGTCAAAAAAAAAAAAAAAACTGATGATTGGGATAAATTAAAGATTCAAGAGCCAACCTAAAAAGTTCAACAAATTTCTCGAATCAAATCCTTTGGGGGTGCCAAGTTGAGTATCCGATTCTTTGAAAAGGGATCAAGCTGTGTTCCTTTCCGGATACTTAACATTTATGATATCCGAATTTGAAGATTATATTTGATACAATATGCGTTTTAATATGAATATATTTAATTTTTTTATAATTTTTATATATATTTAAAAAATAATAATTTAACTAACGTTCAAATATATTTTGAATATATTTAAAAATATAAAAGTCTGCTTAACATGGGCTCACACAAACTTAAAAGATTTTAATTTAATTCCCAGGTGGAGATAGTAGGCATAGAAAACTAAAATAATAAAAAAAATTCTTCATTTAATATGAAGAGACTAAATTAAATCAAGATTGCAACATGTGATGGAAAGTATTTGAAAAAAATCAACCTCTCTCTCTTTCTTTACGTAATCCTCGATTTTATTTTTATTTGTATAAAGATTATTATTCAGTATATTGATAATAGAGTTTTTTTAATTCTATAAATAGATTTTAAAATTTATTATATGTCTTTATTATATATTTAAAAAATAAAAAACAAAAAGACAAATAAGATATGTGATAAAAAAATTCTATAACCGATGTTTTTCATCGGTGCTTTTGCAAGATGATCCCCTTAAATTAGATGATCATACGTTTTCGGTTTGACGGTTTCATTGAGCCGAATTTTGAATTTAAATTCAAAGCTATGGGCGGAGAAGAAAGAATAGTATATGAAACGCTAAAAAAAATGATTTTGTGGCCGTTTTCACATTCTAAAGCTTTATTCTTTGAATATTTCTGGGAAGACCAACTTCAATCTTAACAAACATGAACATATATAGCAAAGAATACCTAAAAATTCATTTCTTTGTTTACCACACCTTGATATATAATATATACATATATAAAACATTTTACTTGATTTAATTCATCGCACATTCAAAATTTCTTTTGGAGATTTCTACTTTTAATTGTTCCAGGGATGCATTTAGCATACACTCACAATTGCATTCTCTTTCGGTGGATATTAAAATTCTCATTCAACCCCTTTTTTTAAACAAAATTTTTATTTTATTAATTTATTTTTAATTAAAATTTTAAAATGCCTTTTAACGATCTTTTTTTTAATTTTGATTTAAAATTTTCAAATTATTTATTTAATATAATAAATTTATATAATTATATAGAAATTAGTTAGTTACTTAAATATTTAAATAAATATATAAAATAATATTTATTAAAGTTTTAAAATTAAATATTACTAAAATATACATAAAATAATTTAACAATACAGGTTTAAATTAATGTTCTTAGTGGTCCATTTTCATTTTGATCTCATTCTATCTTTATTTTGTTGTTAGAACATAAATTTTTTATTTTAATCTTATCGATATAATATTTAATTTTATCACTATAATAATTAATTTTTTTTTATTATTATTTTTAATTTTACTGTTTTATTCAAATTGACCTAGAATAATTAAATGTGCATACAATAATGATGCTATCACAATCGTATCACATGAAAATTAATTACAAATTCTCGATGATATAAATTCATTCAATGACAAAATATTCTTTATGATCAGCGATATTAATTAAGTACAACTGATTGACGGCATGACCTTTACAAAGTACTAATTTATGAAGTTTAATTAAAATTATTATTATGGTACTATTGCGTTGAGATTTGTGGGTATTTTTCGTAGTCTCTCGTAATCATAATGTATGTTTACATTATATATGCTATGGTTTTAAGTTGGAGTTAGAAAATCTCAAATAGAAGAATAAATTTTAATATTTATAATGAAAAATGAAATTGAGCAATGTAGCAACTCCAATAATTAAAGATTTAAATTACAATTACAAATATATTTATAATTATATTATATTTGTTGTGATTATAAATATAATAAATTTTATTATTATTAATTATAATAAATATTAATGATAAATATCAATAATAAAAAAATATAAATTGTAAAATTATAATAATACGATTATTATTTAAATCTTTTTTTATAATAAATGCATTCTTACCTATGAGAGAAGAGGAATGATGCAAAATTCTCATGATTTTGGTCGTATTTTGCTGATGTTCGAGTCCAATGAAGAAGTCCTAACGTCCCACCGTCTCCAAAATGGTCTTTAGGAGAGAAAATTAGTAAGATTCTATCATTTTCCCAATAATTCTCAATTTGGAGCACCAAGTCAATATACATAAAAAATTGCAGATGATTGAGTAACTCGAAATTATGTTATTATTCAGATTTAAGTATATAAGTATTAGACATAATATGAGTATATTTATAGTTTTTTAAGTTTTTCATATATTTAAAAGATTATATCTCATATCTATATTCGAATATGTGTGAGATATAAATATTGGATACAGATAAAGAGTTCCATAACATAAGCTGCTATAATTAGTGATGATGAGGATCCGGACCCCCTGGACTTAGTCGCTTCGATTCGAAAGGAATTCCAGCGTTTCTTTTTAAGCTGGCTTTAATGGCTTCCCTGGCTTCCTCTATCATCAGTGTACGCTTGTTTCTGCTTGCAAATTGCTTGGATTCATGATTTGTCTCACTTACTTCTTGTCTTTCATTAATGCTGATCGTCTTAGGATGTTCTTTAGCATCAACTGGCACTGCCGACTGGCCTGTGCCTGAAAAAGGCTTATCTGTAATAACCTTATTCTGTGATTTAGCTACTTCTTCCAATGGCTGCAGATCAGAAATCGAAAATGGATAAAACAAACGAGTTCCAGAACTTGAAATCAAGAACAGAGCATGTAATGAAAGGCAAAACAAAAGATTGAAGCTAGCCATTGAAATTTGAAAGTTCAAATTTGGGTTGATACTTGCGTAGCTTGGTATGCATGCATAGGTACATATAGGACCTCGTTGCCATCTTTTTTTTTTCTTTTCTTTTCAAGAATATTTAAAGATTGGGCATATTGGATACGATCTTATTGGAAGATTAATTTTTTTTTCAATTGTTTAGAGTTACGTTACACAGATTTAGATAGATATCATATATAAAAGTATATATGTTTGGTTTTATTAAAAAATTTTATATATTTAAATGATCAATTATAATTTATATTCATATTCAAATATTTATCAGATGTAATTATTGAACAAAATAATTTAAAAAAATCAAATGAATTAAGTCTAAATGTTAATTTTCAGTGCGTGCATTGGTCCGTATTCTTAAATCAGCACTTGGAATACTAATGTAAAGTCCAAGCAAGGATGAAGAAGAACATTAACCGACGAATTTAGTTATATTCCAAATTCCGAATCATTTATAGCTCTTTTGAAGTAATTTAAACTTTAAAAGTGTGAACTAAATTCTGAAAAGAGTTCTCCGCTAGATGGTAGCACCGTCTCAATGCTCTTTGCCGGCTTTGAAGACAAAATTAATACTAAATTAGATTTGATCATTTATGTTTGTATGTAATATTTTATTTTTGTATTAATTATTTAAATATAAATATAAGATAAATTATTAAATGTGTAAAAATTTAACGTATCCATAAAATATATATTAAATATATTATATTAATCGTGTTTAAACATATTATTTTTTTATACTTTTTTATGCTTATTATTAAATATTTTATTTTTGTATTGTTTTTAAATAACCAGCCTAATCCCAACATTCCAAGTTAATTTTATCGTGGCCTAAAGGTTCAAGTGAAGAATATCTTTTTATTTTCATCTTCTTTAGCATAGTTATTTTTTTTAAATATATATAAATAAAGTTGTATTCATAACTCAATTTCTTTGGCGGAGAGTCCAACACACTGGGAAGGATCAGGTTACATTGGGTTAAAATAAATTGTTTTATACCCCTTTTTATTATAATTTTATGTATTATTAATGTTTACAAATTAATCATTAGATTTAATAATTTACTCATATTTACAAGTTTTAAGTTAGTATGACATCTTTATCATTATTATGAATGACACCTTTTTAAACCTATATTAATTGTTGAAATTTTATTATTACCGAATAAATAATTAAATATTATTGATAAATTTAAAATTTAACATAAAAAACTATGTAAATAAAATATAAAATTTATGATTAAATTAAGAAATTATGAATTATATATTATAAAAATATAAAACTTAATTAATTTAATGGCAGGATAAATGAATCTTGTATATATTTAATTCACAAATAAAAGATGGTGCTATGGTCCTTTTTATTATGAGATGAGTAGCTTGGATTATTTGATCTTGTTATACATACGTAAAGATTGAATTTTAAATATAATTTTTTTAATTTAAATAGATTGAATTATTATTTAATAATAATTTTTTATTTAAATTTAATTATAAAAATATTAATTTTAATATAATAATAATTTTTTAATATTTTATTATTTTATAAATAACAATTCGATATTTAAAGCTGGCCTGAATCAGGTTCAGCTTAGAAAAGTAAAAAAAAAAATTTAAAGCCTTCGCTCAGCCACAGACAGCTCTATTTGATCTTAACAATCTATTGCTAAAAGTTGTCAACAAAAAAAATTAAATATACATTACAAATATAATATGCAAAATAATTAAATATAATATAAAACAAAAATATTTAAATATATTAAATTTTATATAATATAAATTATTAACATATAAAATTTTATGCAAATACATAATAATTTAAATATAATTATAACACATAAATATAAAAATATAATATAAATATATAAATTATTAGATTAAAAAAACTTGTGCATCTTAATAAACAATAGTTTAGGGTAGTGCCATAAAAAGAAAGGAAAATAAATATTTGCACTTTGCTGGTGAAAACAGTCAGTTAAAAAGGTATATTAATTAAAAGTTCGTTTAGATTTAACTGGATCCGAGTTAAATACATTTTATCTTCATTTTTGTGCAAAAGCACCCTTCCACTTCTTTGGACAACAGAGGTCTGAGCGGTGCAACCATTTCCACCGTGCCACGCCTTAAAAACCTGCAGCTTCATTTAATTTTTTGTCTTTTTCTTTTTTTTTTTTAAATGTTTTCATTTGTTTTCCTTTTTCACTTCCTTTTTAATTATTTTTTCATTTTATTTAATAGTTCACTATATAAAATAAATTTATATGTAATTAATTATATATAAAAATAAATAGATAAATATAAGTATAAAAATAAAATAGACAATATCATAATTAAATAAATAATTGAATACATTATCATTAAATATATGCTCAATTTTAATATAAAATAATATGTTAATATTTTTGAGTGAATAAAATTTTTAAAATATTATAATAAAAGATAATCAATAATCAAACATTATTGTATTAAATTTTAATTAATGTAAATATATAATGATTATACACATTTAATCTAATAATTGTAATAATCATTTTTTACTTTTATGATATTTTACTTCACTACTAATATTATATTTAAATCTAAACATATTTAATCTTATTAGTATAATAATTAATCTTACTGTTATTATTCTTTTTAATCTTAAAATAGTTAATTTCATCTTCCGTCCAAATGGAGCCTAAATCATCTTCACTCGCTTAAAGCCACCAATTTCATATGCTTCCTGCTCAAATTGCCACTCTTTGTTTTCTAGAATAATTTTTTCTTCTCTTCTAGAATTAAAATTCTAATTATTTCACAAAAATTAATTTTTAAAAAAATTAATTTTTTTCGATTTTAATATTAATTTTTCTTGGCCTTGGAATCATTCAAAGCTCTCCCATGAATGCCACAGCCATGAGCGGCTATAAATCATTCGAAAAGCCCCATAGGTCAAAGTTGATGAAACTGGTTCAGAATTAAGTCAAAAATTGATCAAGATGGTTAATCTGATCGCAGTTGATCAAACATGGT
>JBBYHO010000020.1:1563407-1593621 GCA_038382025.1 Adansonia gregorii | reverse complement strand
ATGTTTCTACTATGGCCCAAGACATCGGTCATCGTCTTATTCGTGGCTCCTTTCTTTGACAAGCTACGATGGGTTCGGCACGGCAAGTAAGGCCTCCTTCCCAGCTTAATCCGCTTGTTGAAATTGAAATTGCATCATATTAAATACAATCATATAAATATAACGTTAACAAACTAATTGAAATATAATATATATATATATATATAAGTCAATTTTGTCGGGCTATATAGAAAGATTGACCATAAACTAAGTCTAAATTAAACTATTTTATTTATAATTTTTTATTTTATTATAATTATTTAATTATATTTAAAAATTATGTAAAAATTTATTATTTATATATATTAATTTCATCTAATATTTTGATGAATTTTTTATAATTTTAAATGTTATTTAAATAATTATAATATCATTATTATAAATATTATATTTTGTATAAATTATAATAAATTATATGAATTATCATTATCTGCTATCAAATTTCAAATTATTATTATATTTAGCCAAAAAATTTATTATTATTACTATTGTTTTTATTATTATATAATTACGAGGTGGGTTGCTTCTTTTGGACGTGTAGCTCTTAAAATTATAGAACACCCCAAAAGAGCCATAGCTTTCTTTCAGCACCTTATCGTTTGCAATCTAGACATCACCGTTAAATTTAATGGCGACAAATGGGTATGAAGCTGGGTTGAAGATGATGGAGGAACTGACCACAAATGCCCAGCAAATTCAAGACCAGGTATTGGATGAAATACTAAGTAGAAATGCAGGAACTGAGTATTTAAGCCGATTCCTCCATGGCCAAACAGACAAGCAACTCTTCAAAAAACATATTCCTGTTGTTGATTATGAAGATATTAAGCCTTACATTGATCGGATTGCTAATGGGGAAAATTCAGATATCCTTTTGGCTGAACCCGTCACTGGGTTCTTTATAAGGCATCAATTTTTCTTGCTTCTGTTTTTCCATTGATTTTTTCCGTTGGTTTTCTTGTAATTCAATCATGTTTGATGATCAATATGCAGTTCTGGGACTTCAGGAGGGCAGCCGAAGCTGATACCTGCCGTCGCTGAGCTTCGAAACAAAATGGCAATATTTAGTACATTGTACCGGTCTGTGATGATCAAGTAAGGAACCCATCCCAATTTTATGGCGGTTTATGATTTGATTTTATGCACTGATAGACTATGTTACTCGAATCCTTTATTTTTCTTGAAGTATTTGTGTCTCTTGCATATTCAGATATGGGTATTAAGATATGATTTTTCAACTCTAAGGAAAAAAATTTAGAAAAAAGGAACATACCGGGGACACTTGGATCCTGAGTCCGGGCAACAAGTTGATAGTTCAATAGATTGAGATATGCGAGATTGCCAAGTTCATTGTTCAGTAACTGATCAATGACCTGAAGAGAATCATCAATGACTTGATGCTACATGAAAAGTAAAGAAGAAAACCCTTCACATTAGAGTATCCAATATATGTTAGTGGATTCAAATATTGGTGATTTTGTCTCGTGTTTCAAAAGGAAAAAAAAAGTGGAGATTGTTTAGTGTTTATATATGGTCATATAATTATTTGTAAGCTTGCAGTTCCAAGTGACGGTGGATCATTTGCTGTAATTGCCATACTTGATTTGCTTCTTATTTTTAGGGCGTAAGATATTGGTTATTACAGTACATACTGATACAAGTACTAGTTTTTAATTAATCATTGGGCATATGACCATTTTTCTTAACGTGAAATAATCATACTGGAATATGAAACTCTACAGCACATTTAATTCAATCATTTTTGGTTTTGATGATATTCCTGAAACACTGTTGCAGAAGGCCCCTTCCATTGCTTTTCTTGTTTGTTGGCTTCAAAGCTGCTTTCAAGCTATGATGCTCTCTTCATTTTGCTTGAACTACCTATGTCCAACGCATATCCAAATATGGATATGACCTCCAAGGATCCTCCAAATACATAAAAATCTTGAGAAAAAATTGAATATACCTATGTTGAACATATACCCTCGTCCAACATTCATACCCAACTCCGAGTAACGTAGATAGAAAAACTTTTATAATAGCAGAGCCCTAAAACTAACTACTTAGGTTTATCTATTTACAGACATATTGGTGACATAAACCAAGCCGGTAAAAGAATGGAACTTATGTTTATTAAACCAGAAATCGAAACTCCTTCTGGCCTCAAGGCAAGAGCTGTCTCAACGAGCTTATACAAGGATAGTGGCTTTAGAACCAATTTGCCCAAGCTTTACACAAGCCCCATTGAGACTATCGATTGCCCAGACACCAAACAGAGCACGTACTGTCAATTACTTTTTGGTTTAATACAAAGAGATGAGGTTGTCATGATCGGGTCGATCTTTGCATCTGGGGTGCTAAGAGCTATCAAGTTCCTAGAAAATCACTGGCAAGAGCTATGCTCGAACATAAAAACAGGTCAAATAAGCGATTGGATCTCTGACTCGGGATGCAGAAATGCAGCATCATTGATCATGAAGCCTAATCCAGAATTGGCTGACTTGATAGAAAACATATGTAGCTGTAAATCGTGGGAAGGTATAATTCGAAAGCTGTGGCCTAAAGCGAAGTATATTGGTGCCATTTGTACCGGTTCTATGAGGCAATATACTGCTGAACTTGAGTTCTATTGCGGTGGGCTCCCATTAGTGTCCGGTCCTTATTCTTCCTCGGAAGCTATCTATGGGATTAATTTAGAGCCTCTAAGCAAACCTTCAGATGTCTCGTACACATTTCTTCCTAATATGGCTTACTTCGAATTCCTTCCTGTGAGGACAGACTCTGTAACAAATTCTCAAGATTGGGTTCAGTTTAGTGGTGTGTCTGACCATGAATCAATAGAAACGAAGAGCAACGATGAAGATACCGAACCTGTTGATCTTGTAAATGTGAAGCCTGGTCAATGTTATGAACTACTTGTCACAACTTCTACAGGTACAATTTCCTGGTTAGACTTCCTACATTGAAGCGTAAGATAATGATCTAAAATCTTGTCTAATGACATTCCTTTCTTTCTTACAGGATTATATCGATACAGAGTTGGAGACATTCTTATGGCAACTGGTTTCCACAATAATACACCCCAATTTCAATATGCGAGGAGGCAAAATGTTGTTCTAAGCGTTGACGAGGAAAAAACAAGCGAAGCAGAGCTCCTAAAGGCAGTGATGGAAACAAAGACACTTCTCGGTCCACTTGGATTCATCGTGTCAGAGTTCACTAGCTATGGCGATACTTCTTCAACACCGGGTCACTATGTCTTATTTTGGGAGCTTAAGGTAAAAGAATCCAACAATCCCAAAGAGGCTGAGCCAAAGATAATGGTAGAATGTTGCTTTAGAATGGAAGAATCATTGAATTACACATATAAAAGCTATAGGAAAGACAATATAATTGCAGCTTTGGAGATTAGGGTGGTAAAACCAGGAACTTTTGAGGCACTAATGGATTACCATGTCTCCCAAGGTGCTTCTTTGAGCCAATATAAAACACCTATTTGCATCAAATCTAAGGAAGCCTTAAAGATATTAGATTCAAGAGTGATAGGAAAGTTTTTCAGCCCGAAATCCCCTATTCCTATCTAAATTAGTTGCGTCTTTTCATGTTTAAGTCTTTAAAACATTACCTGATCTTTCCAATGTTTAAAAACCCATATGCGATTAATTTAGATTGTGCCTTATGATTTTCTTGTTTAATATTATTACCTTTATTTGCTTCTTGTTTAATATTATTCAATGTCCTTAATCCTGAAATCTGATTCAAAATTGGCAGATTCAATAGAATAATTAAAACGTTTTGGTCTAAAGTAAGGTTCTTCAAGGCCATTACTACAGGTTCTATGGTTTCTTATGGTTTTCGCTTTTTATGTTTGTTCCAAGGCTGGGGCACGTTGGGTTTGGGCCAAAGTTCAGGGTGATATCAATACCTTATTTGTTTGTGTCAAGTCTGGTTCAACCCCGTCATTAGGATTTAAAATTTGTTCAGATCTATCTATATATTTGTCAAAGAATACGTTCTATCCCGTAATGAGGTTCACTTTGAGTTTGAGTTCATCTCTGTCAAAGAAAAATTGTGTAGGATTGCGTGAAGAAATCCAATTTAATGGTGGTTTTCTGATGAATCATTCCATTGAAAATGAAGAACAAAGATATATATTAAACCCTGTTGATCTTGTAAATGTTAAACCTGGTTAATGTTCATGAACATTGTTGTCACAACAAAACAAGTGAGGCAGACCTTTTGAAAGGCAGAGACAGAAGCAAAACCTCTCCTTGATCCGCTCGGCTGCCTATATTAACCGGACTCTTCATGCTCTTTGTTTTTTGTAAAATATTTGTGCCCAATACATATTCATATATGAATATGGGGTACTATGCTCTTCAATATATATATAACGAAAATTATTGTACCCATATCTGAAACTTAATCAAAATCTGAATAACATAGATCTAGGTATGCTGATACTTCATCAAAACCAGCGCACTGTGCGGTATTTTGGGAGCTTATATAGTAATGATATGAAAGAGCTTCATATGAGATAACGTATATATGCATGCATATATATATATATATATATGTATATGTATACAGACAAACACACACGTGCAAGTGTAGCTATGGAGATTAGGGTGGTAAAACATGGAACGTTTGATGCTCTCTTGAATTACTGTTTATAACAAGGAGCTGCTGTCCAAACTCAGGTCGAACTAGGCCTATGCCAATTAGAAAGCCTTTTTCATCATTAGCTATAAGATTAAAATTTTTAATATATTTTTATAGTTAAATTTAAATAAAAATAATAATTTTTAATTAAAAAATAATTCAGATCAACTCAAATTTATAAAAAATTTAATCCAAAATTTACCCATAAAAATAACTTAATATTTTTAAGAGGTCCAGGTCGATCCAGTGCCCTCTAAAACAGGCAGGGACGTTCAAGCTTGGGACCAAATAATTAGACCAAGTTGTGTAGTCTTAACTCAAATAAACATGGCAAGCTTTTCATTTTCTCTTTTTTTTTTTTTTTGTGTGCAAAAAAAAAACAACAATGAATATACGATTCGGATTTTAAGGGCAAAGCTTTTTATTAGCTGTCTACTAGAATTATCAAAGAGTAATTAAATTAAATTAAAACAACCTTAATTTCGTTAGTTTCCATAATTCTAGTTTAATTCCTGTTGTTTTGCCACTATTCCTTCCTAAATTCCTCTTCCTTTAGCTTCAGTTTTTCACTATTTTTTCTCGTCAATCAAAACCAAGAATCTTTTTAACTTCCATAATCGAAAATCTTGTGGTTTAAAGAGCTTTCTTTGAAGCTTCTTCCCATTTTTCTTTCCTTTGAATATATATATATATATATATATATGTATATAGACATAATATTCATAACACAAATCATATAATAATCTTTTCGCCATGAAATCTCAGAAATCTCTTTGCCTTTTCTTAATCTTCATTGATTGTCTTTTCTCATCCTCTCATGGCTACCGAAACTTCTTTGTTGGTGGCAAAGGTGGCTGGATTTTGCACCCTAAAGAACAGTACAATCACTGGGCTGGTCGACAAAGGTTCCAGATCAATGACACCCTAAGTAAGTCTTTCGTTTTTCTGATTTTCATATCCGGAATAATAAAATAGTGATCGTAACATGTCGCTAATTATTTTACTGTTTTGGCTTTTGTTACAACGATACGATCAAAACCTTGATTTAAATCCATGTTGATAACCATTTTTGTGTTGAATTGTTTCTTATGTTTCCGGTTTGGGCAGTTTTCAAATATAAGGAAGGATCAGACTCGGTTTTGTTGGTGCATAAAGATGAGTACTTCAACTGCAACATGAAGAACCCTATAAAGAAAATGGAGAGTGGATGTTCTGAGTTCCAGTTTCCTCACTCTGGGCCCTTCTTTTTCATTAGTGGCAAAGAGGGTCATTGCCAGAAAGGCCAGAAATTGATCACTTGTGTCATGGCAGAGAGACAAAGACCCCCATTTGATCCATCTCCTCGGCCATCACCATCTCCCAAGCACCATGGCCCAGTTGCAGGGCCAGAGCCAGCACCATTTTCAGGTCCAGCACTCCCTCCCAGTCCTCATGGACATGTCTCAATTCCTCCTCAAGCGTCGACTCCAACACCAGCAGCGGCGCCGGCAGAACCACCATCTAACCATCATTCGCCACCTTCAGGACCACCGTCATATTCTCCAATGGCGCATCCTCCTAAGGCGTCATCTCCCTCTCCATTTTCGACATCACCCAAAGCTTCAATTCCACCTCCTTCTCATGGCCCTGTTGAGGCACCACCACCCACTTCAACGCCACCTGCTCCACCACATACTACTTCTCCACCTGGTTCTCCTCCGTCACCAACAACGGGCACTCCGGCCGACGATTCCTCGCCGGTAGCGCCGCCTTCCAAGTCATCTGCCACTGCTACTTTTTCAAGTGTGATTCTGTTAGCAGCTAGTATCTTGTTTACTATGGTATTAGCACTTGGGAGCTTTGTCAGTGGTTCTTAGGTATATTGGATAATTTAGTGAAGGTTTAGAAATTAACTTTTGATATTGGAATTTTTGTAGTTTTTTTAATTTTTAGTTATTATTATTGTTATTAGATTTTGATGTTTTATTAAGTTTAATGAAAATATTGGAGATTTAAGTGTTGTATTTGCCTTCTATTGTGTTCTTATTTTGCCTCTTTTTATTATTTTTGTCAATTCTAAAAGGTTTTATAATTTTTTTTTCCATTTTTATAATTTTTAATTTCTTTAAAAAATAATCACCAACATTAACTTTGAGCTTTTGACTCAAACATTGATATATATATATATATATATATACATATATTGGGTATGCTTAAATTTTTTTTTTTTTGGTACTAAGTAAATTTTTGTCTTAATTGCTTATTTTAGGTAAAAAAAAAAATCTCATTAATTGTTAGCTATTAATAGAAATAAAAGATTTGTTTTCGGTATTTTAACTAATTGAGCACATTTAAGAGTTTCTAAGGGATAATATGGCTTTTTTTTATCGGTATTTTGACACCAAATCTGTCAAAATTGGCGAAGACAAATAGGTTTGAATCGTATGGAAAAGTTTATGGTAAAATTTTTAAATTTTATAAATAAAATTTAATCAAATAACACATATATTTAAAAAATAAAATATATAACAATTTTTTAACCTTAAAAACATATTAATATATAAAAATGAACTCTTAATTGTCAATTACCTAATAAATGTTTCATAAAATTAAGTATGCTTAATTTTCACGTCTTTCTTTCAATCGAGCATTCTTTTTAAAGAAAATTATTGATTAGCATTCCTAATATGAAATAGTCAACTTTGCCTTCCAAAATTAAAAGGATTTATAATAGTCATTTACCATCGAGTTTGAGAGTTTGACGCAATTTATAAACTTAAAATTTTGAATACGAAATGATTATATAATATTAAATAGTTAAAATATGATATAAAAAATAATACGGACATAACATAAATACATGTGCACTATAAAAAAAGAGATGTTTACAAACAAAAGAAAAAAATAAAATTCAAAAAAGCGTTTTTTTAATCTTGAATTTAACAGTATCGTAATGAATGTCGTTTTCAAAAATTTTTAAAGACAATTTTAGATAATGATTACTATAGATAATTTTTTTCTTTAAAAGTTTTACGAACGATTTTTCATCTTTTAAAAAATAATTATTGTTCGTCCTCAATCCTCAGAATTTTATAGTGTCAAATGCATTAAAATTTATGTAACACAAATTATTAACGAATTAAAATTTATATAAATATATTTACTTTAAACATAATTATAATACATAAAATTATATAAATATGATGTTAATATATGAATTGTTAGATATAAATTTTAGTAACAACTATAAATTAATTGACTTATTAAAAATGAAGGATTTCGAGCCTGATTAATTAAAAACAATATTTGAAAAGCCGGCGACCTAAATAAAATGTCACCAATTGTGTTCTTAAGTATCCTTTACTTAATAATTTTCATGAATGAAATCAGATATGCAATGTTAAAATGAAAGGTTATTTTTAATTTAATAATATTATTGAATACCATTCAATTGAACACTTACATATCTTTTATGACCATATTTTGTTTTAATTATTTGACCATCAATTTGAAGTTACTTCTTTCTTTTACAATTTCCAGCTCATTATTTCTAAAAATAAAAAAAAATGATACATGTGATAATTTGATTATCTACACAAAAATAGTATTTTTTTTTTATGGAGAAAACTGACAATTGGATTATCAGAGCAATATATACCACTTAAGTTTTAATAAAATAAAAATAAAAATTAATTTTAAATGAAATATGTGATAATTTTTAAAATTTTTCATGGAGTTACCCGTTTAATCTCGAAGGCCAGCCTAATATTTGAAGAAATTTAAGCAAAAATATTAAACTTGAAAAAAGATCTTATGTATAACAAGAGATTTTTTTTAAAAAAAAACACGTCAAGCCTAGGCTCCATTAAGGCTCGAGCTCAACGCGGCATGACCTATTTTATAATTATATAATATGTATTAATTTAATATTTATTTATATTATGTAATTTGTATTATATAAAGAATAAATATAAAATATTAGAATGTAAATATTAAAATATATGTTAAATTGTTTATATTTTAATAAAAATATTAAAATAATAAAGATTAAATTTTAAAAAAAAATATTTTTAAAGCAATAAATAAATAAACTAAATTAGATTAACTATTTATAAATATAAAAAGGCCCGAGCAAAATTTGTAACTAAATTTTTTTATCAAATTAAGTTTAGATAAGCATAAAATGTGTTAATACAATGTTAGGGCTTAGCCATTAACCCCTTTAATAACATTAATTCGCTTGTAAAATAAAAAACCTACGTAAAAAAACCAACTTTTTTCTATACCATCAATATGTGAATTTAATCTTGAGTCTCAAATAAACTTATCCATAAATTGAATCGAGCAATGCACAAATTTTTTAAACCCCTTACCAAAGCCCAATTTGAGTCAATCCAATAACCCTTTCTTTATTTAAAAAGTATTAATATTTATTTTCATATTAATATTTATATATTTTTAATTAAATTTAAATAAAAAATTTTATTAATAAATAATAATTCAAATTAAACCATCAATTCAAATTTATAAAAATTTTATTTACAATCCAACCCATAACAAACTAAGTAGCAATACAATCCATGGACACATCAAGTTCAAAAAAGATATTTTTTTAATGTATTTATGTGTAATATTTTATGTCTAAAAATTAAATTAAGACTAAACCAAACCAAACCAAACCAAATAATACCTTTATTCAAATTAACCCAAACTAAAACTCACCAATTTGAATCAATTCATTGTCTTCTCAGATTCTGAATATTTTTTCTTTTGTAATATTTTTAGGTTTTTTTTGGCTATTTTAAAAATAAAATTTTTATTTTTGTTAAGAAAAATAAAAACAATTTTAAAATAATTAAAAATAAAAATTTGATATGATTCAAAAAATTACAATTTGTTAACTAGTTAACTAAAAACGAACTGAAATCAAACCAAATTCAATAAAAATCAAATCAAAACTAAAGAAAACAAAACACTACAATTCAAATAAGTTTTCGATGTTCTCAACCCTACTTATTGCAAGGTACAAGTAAATATTTATATCAAAATCAGTCATAAATGGTACCCAAAAAAAAAAAAAAATTGGAGGATCCAAGGGTATCGAGAAGGTATAACATCCATGGCTAAATTAAAAAAAATATACAACATAGAAGGCGGAGAAGTATAGCCATTGCTACTGACCAGATACAAAAATGGATGAAATGATTTAAAAAAATAGCCATCTCCTTCTTCTAGCCCTCTGCATCCATAAACAAAAAGTTACCCAACACTATTATTATCATTAACACCTTTGCAATTAAAATGAGACTCTGCAAAGTAGAGAAATTTCACATGCTTTAAGCTAAAATATCAAACTGGCTCACTATCACCAATATATGTGTTTCAAGCCATCCTATCTTTTATAGGCTTCATAGCCTGTGCAAAACTTCAAAGAAAACATGTCGGATAATAAGCAATGAAAAGTGAACTATTTAAAACCCGGAGTTTATTTTACTTGGTTCATGCAACCATAACCTCTTCCCTTTTTCCCAGGCTGCAGCTTCCATTGTACCAAAGAATCATTAATATCCTATTTTACCCGTACTTGGGGATGGGTGTTGAATCTGGGCATGAGTCTGACACAGATGTGCTTAATTCTTTTTTTTTCTATGTTTTTTTTTTCCATATATTTGGAGTCATGCTCTGAACATAAGATTTGAACACAAATACTTTAGGAAAAAATCAAATCTAGGTAACATAGTTTTCATATGGTATGTCTGCAAAACAATAGGTTGGAGTTATAGGTCACGGGCCTCAAAGCCTTCTAACATATTAATTAGCAGTTACACGAGGCCATAGAATATATATGTATGTGTGTGTGTGTTACAATAAAAGCTCAAATCATATAGGCTAGTTACAGGGCTCCAAGGAGAGATCTCTTCTAAGTTTTTTCATGTATTCGGAGAGTCCCTGTAGTTATAGGATCATATCTCTGTACTCATGTCCAAATGTATTGTACCAGACAGATACTTAAAGAAAAATGAAAAGTCAGAGCAGCATCGCTCCAATGCAATGCAATGAAAAAAATGGCCCTAGAAAAAAAAAATTAAAGAACGTAAAGAAGGCTATGTTGCAGACAGAACCATATATAATTGAAAAAGAATGTAAGAAAGGCATTTAAGGAGCATAAAAATGAGGTCCTGAGGTGACATCAACAAATAGCATATTATAATTGTATTCAATCCAACACTATTACAAAACATTTGTAAGTGAAGAAAGAAACTAAGGTTCAAAGTCAAACCTTTTGATTCCCATTTTGTGATTGTATTACAATTGGTTGAGGGAGGACACCACTATCAATGTTTTGAATGTATGGACGCACCTTCTCCTCCAACATCTCATTTAACTGAAAACCAAATATTTAAAAGTCGATGAACAGGAAAAAAAATTGGTTATGATCTATGTTACTAGGACTCGGGGTCAAGGATCAAATATTGGTATACATCCGACATAGGCATACTCAAATTTTTTGTATGTTTTTCCACATATTTGGAGGACCAGACCCCCTATACCAATTCCGAATGTGTATCAGACATAGAGAGTCCGGGACAATGAACCCACCCATAAATAAAATAGCCTTGTCTTGACTTTTGTAGCACCCAGCAGTCAACTACCAACATCAAGTCTAAATGTGATAGTAAAATATATTAATTCCTTCGGACTATTACTGCTGTAGAAATGAACTGTAATCAGAATAATTGTCCATCACTACGACTGGTCTGAGAAATGAACATGTAACATAAGGCGAAAATATTCTCTTATAGGATGGTTGAAGATAAAAGCAGAAAACAAAAATCCATATTTTAGTAGATTTCAGCCTATGTTTATGGCAGAAAAGGAGAGAGATAGCATGGCGTAAGACATGAAGCAACTCCAGTGTGCACTTGTGACATTTTCATATTTGAGCATGCAACATGCATGCGTGTTCGTGTTTGTGACATGTGCAAGGGCGCTGGATGTTTCCATGGCTACACATGCAGGGGTGCAGAAGTGCAGTGCATGAGAACATCTTGCCCTCAGTAAAAACCTTAAGGTTCCAACTGAAGCAATTCAAATCCTACATCCCACTTTCCAATGAACAAATCACTAAAAGGTTTAAAGGTTCTGTTGCATCTTGTCAAGTCTTCAGGTGGTAAAGAGGCCATGAAGAACCATAATCCTCGAAAGATTTCCCAATTTAAAAGGTCAGAAATGTTTTTTTACTGGATTGCCAAAATAACATATAATTCCTGAAATGCATGAATCAAAAGTTACGAACCTTCTCTTGACGCCATTTCTTTTCCCACTGAGCATCTAAAAGTTTATCAGCAATTTCTCTTTGAGCATTAAGAAGAACAGTCATTTCATACAGTTTTGCAGGATGTTTAAGGTCGTCTTCACTCCAGGAAGATGCATTTAGGGGAAGGTCCAGGTTCTGCAAACACCTCTGCAGTTAGTCCTATTATTGCCGATAAAATTTCTTTCTATGTGATATACAAACTACATAATATGACAGCAAAGGATACTCACACCCCAATTCTCTGGCCGCGGAGGAGGATCCAGTTTCATGACTTCTGCCTCCAATGCCTTCTTGGCCTTGTAATAAGGAATATTTTTCACTACAACAGGGTCATCTCTTGCACGAACAGGATCTAGGGCAATCAAACCCTGTGAATGTTACATTAGTTCAGATCATTAACTTTCCAAACCTATGGTACTCGGACTCGGGTGTGAGTATCGGATAAGTGTATGTATTTGACACGTATGTTCAGTTTTTTCTAAGTTTTTCCATGTATTTGGAGGATCATATACCCATACCCATGTCCAGAAATGTGTCGGACACAGGTATTTCAAGAAATATGAAGAGTCAGAGCAACATAGTTCCAAAGAAAAGGAAACATATATACTTCATAAGCGTGAATCATACTGCACTACATAGAGGCTAAAGCATCAACTTGGTGGAGACATACGATAAGAATTCCACTAGGCATGATCCCCTAAAAACGATAATTTCGAAAGTAAACCAAAAATGCAAGTTAAAAGTTAAAATAAATGCATAAAATAGCACATGTTTATTTTACTTCTGAATAACCAAAATGTCTAAGGTCAGAGGTCATTGAATAATTTGAATACTGTCCTGTTCCAATTCTAGTGAAAGTGGAACACAAAAATAAAAGGTGTTTGGCTCACCAATACTTGGAACATCTTCCACAGGATGAGGTGGCAAAGAGGCTAAAAGCGAAAATGCAAAGATGACCCCAGCTTTTCATGGAAAAAGAATATAAAAGCATTTTACTACCCAAAAAAGCACTTAGAAAAACCAAAAAAAAAAAAAGATTTTCTGTTTGCTTATGCATGATTTACATAATGAACCATAGCATGCATGTGAATAACATACATGCCTTGCTCATAAAAGTTATCAAAGGCATGTTACCTAAAATTAAAGGCCTGCATAAAAATAGGAACATAAGCTTACTTCCTGCAAGTGCTCCCAGCCAGGATTTCGCTTCGCCACCACATCTCGAAGTTGATCATACCGCATAGATTCCTAAATTCAAGAGAAAATCAAGCAATTACAAGAATGATTTTTTTTTTATTAGCTAATAATGAATGTCATGTAGTAAGATTAGTAGCGAGATCATAAATATCTACATCTCATTTTATGTTGTATACTTGGCTTCTAACAATACTGTTCACTGTTAATCATTGTTCCCTGTTAATCTCCTAAATGCTATCCATTAGTTATCACGGATTCTTTAGATCTCCATAAATTTAACATGAAGAAAAAAGTAATGAGATCATAAACATCTATACCTTGTATTGCCACCAAATTTTCTGCTTCACATCATCATCATACTCAAACCCACCCACAATCTGAGGCAGGGTAAGCAACCAAAATGTTGCAATACTGGGGTCTTTCATGCTGTGAACTATGTGCTGAAACAGTTTTGACAAGGAAATATCAAAGTAAATGATAAGTACAAGACAAGTAATCATCTGTAGACACTAATTCTAGGATCATGAGTCTTCTAACGGATCAAAGCTAAGTTACTTGGACTTGGGTGTGAGTGTCGGATACGGGTATATGTCCGACACAAGTATGTTCAAAATTTTTTAAGTTTTTGCATGTATTTTAAGGGTCTTTGGAGGGCCATATCCCCATATCCATGTCTGGAAATGTGTTGGATATGGGTACTTCAAGAAAAAAGAAGAGTTTCGGCAACATAGGATCAAATAATGGCATGACTGGAAAAGATATAAGACTCTGTTGGTATTCTAGTGAACTTGGGCAACATGGATAATGATATATCCATTTTCTTCCCCTCAGAAATTCAGCTTTTTAATGATGCAGAATGTTCTCCACAAGCTTTTAAAAAAAAAAACAGATAGGGGGAGATAAGTTATGATACTTGCCTCATATGGATAGTCCATCTTCCTTAATATATTATAGGCTTTCCATGGAGGTTCCATTATCTGCAGAAAGCAAGCTAAAAATTTAAGGATGGGCAACTTGAGCATGAAACAAGAGAAAAAAAAAAAAAAGACTAGTAGAAGTGAAACACAATTAAGACAAGGATTGTTACAATCAATTAAAAAATTAGAAGGGAAAAAAAAAGGAAAGAAACTAAAGTTTATGGTCTACTCCATAAGCTCTTTATCCTCCACAGTTTCTTCGTCCATCTCTTCAAAACAGCTTTTACATGGTTTAAACTCTTAGCTCTAAACTGGCCAAAAGCAAAAACTATTAGCCCCAACCTGGTGCTATTTTATATCGGATATACGTTGAGTTCCACCCATCATTAGATATTTTGCCTTGCATTTTACTTTATTTATTGATTAATTTATGCATTTAAAACATGTCAAAGTATCACATCTCAATATGCATTATATAGCACCTTAAGCAAAAAATCTAATGTTTATAATAAGACTATAAAATAAAGCTCATTACAGCATTAACAGCCTTCTTCTGATAGCAATCAAATCTACAAAACCTTTTTGCTCAAGATATGAGAAAAAAATGTAAAATACCAAATGTCCCATACACTAAAGAGTGACAGTGCAACTCACATCATCCGCAGAGATCCTGACTTGTAATTTGTGCTTGCATTCGGGGCAGTGCATTACTCCCTGCAGGCAAGACATGTTGCAACCAAGGATCAAAACTGAAAAATTATCCGGTTATGAAAATTCTCTAACTAAGGTCAATAGTAGAATTGAACAGGAAAAACTTGGGGAAACCTATGTTACTTGTACTCAGGTGTCAGTGTGTGTGTTCAATTTTTAAAAGTTTTTCTATGTATCTGAAGGGCCGTATTCCCATATCCATGTCTAAAAATTGTGGGGACATGGGAATCAGACACAGGTGCTTCAAAAAAAATGAAGAGTCAGAGCAACATAAGGGGTAACCAAATGCAATATGTTGACTAGTGTAAGACTCACTGTTCCATCACAAGTTGGGCATTCTTTAGATGGCAATGGTGTATTAAGATCAATGGTGGATGGGAGGTGCACCAACTCAGCTCGATTATCAGCAATAGCATCTGCAACACATTCTGCAGTCGCCTTCTCCCCACTGCAGGAGATTCACAGCAGATATAGGAAATTATACATTAAAACAATCATCATTCACATATCTTGAGCAGGATTAAGGATTGGATACCTAAACAAAGTCAGTTACAAAGATCATAAAGCAATTCAAATTTCAAACTCTAAATAAGTAGATTATATAGTTACTACTTCACAGTCAGAAAACAATGACTGAAACTTGATCAACCTTCTCAAGGAGTAAGTTTTCACTTGATATTGCACCTTCCCTGATCCTTTGCACATAGTACAGCGCAAAGCCTGCCATCCATTGCAGGTACGACAGTTCCTGAACTCGACAGACCAATCTCAGTGTAAGAAGGCATTTCATATAAAAGTTACATTTAAAAGTTCAAGTTAGTAATAAAAAACGAGCTAATAAAATCATTTTTGAAACTTCAAGAGAGTTGGGTAAAATAAAAGTAAAGAAATAAATATACATGCAATCCTTTCAACAAAAGTTGGTTTACCTTTTTCTGTCAGATCTACTTCATCAAACTGATAAATGATATGGTTAATGTGTGTGTCAAAAATTTAGTGTTTCTTTAGTAACAATCACCATTAGACATATGCCAAGGGCTTCAATGAGTCTTTGCATTAACAAAAATAGCAGCGTGATAGCAAATAAGATTATGAACCTGAAAGTGTAAAACATTTACTTTCTTCTTTTCCTTTCTAGAAAAAAGTAGAAGCTGAAGCATAATCCAACTTACATAATAGAATTCATAAGTTCTACAAAATCAGAATTTAATCAATGATGAGCAGAATCCAGAATACAAATTTGAAGGATATTGAAATGCACCTTTGACATATCACCTTCTTTCCCAGCTCTAATGCAATATCATATGTTCCCAAAGCAGCGATAGCCTGCAATGAACCCATGAGAAGAACTAAAACCAATTAATTCAAGCCACCCTTATCTAACTTTTAGAAGGGTAAAAAAAATTAAAAGAACAAGTAAGACGGGCAAATAGAGCGTAGTAAATGGAGCGTTCAGCAATTGTTTCTATTTCCATTCAGAATTTGTAGAACATATGGCAAACAGAGGCTATAGTTTAATTATAAAATGCTTAATCTTTGAAATGTAAAAACGGAAAAGTTTTTTAAGCATACAAAAGTTTAACTAATATAATGGCAAAAACGTCAAAGCCAAATGAAGCAGTAGATAAACAAGAAAACAACTCTGTCACTCATTCGTCGAGTGATTAAATTTAATACCACTCAAGGGTTAAAACTAATACTAACTCTAACTCTTTACTTTTCTTTAAGCAACCATGTCCGATGCCTGTATCCTATACATTTTCGAACATGGACACAGGAATATGGCCATCAAAGCCCCTCCAAATATATGAAATAACTTAAAAAAAAATTGAACATACATATGTCGAACACACTTATATCCAACACTCACGCCTGAATCCGAATAACATAGTTAAATAAAATGAAATTTGTGAGCATCAATTTTAACTCTGATGCAAATCTCAATAGAATTTCATTCAATAAACCAAAAACAAAATCCCAGAAAGAAAAATCAACTTTCAACAAAGGCTCAAAACTTCAACAGATTACAAGTCACCCATTTCAGTAAATTTATATTTGATAACAAACAATAACGTATCAACCAACAAAAAGGAAGAAAAACTTACAACCCGTCGGAGCAAAAGACTTAAAACCTGACAAAGAAAAACTTACAAAAACAGTAGTGTGGGAGACCTTGGAGATGAACTCAGGGATACCAAACCCACGGGGGGCAGATCCAACAATGTCAAAGGCAAGAGTGAAAGGGGAAAGCACCACTTTGACGGGGAAATCCAAGATGTCAATCACTTGTTGCCCATATCTAGTTGTAAAGAACTTGTATTGGGTATCTGCAAATTGTTTAACGCTCTTTATGAGCTTCTCTGTTCCTCTGGACATGGCTGTCGAAGAGTAAGTGAAAAGTAGTTTGGATAGTGATAAGCTTTTGTTCCTTCTTTTCAATTGGGGGCTTATTCTGGATTTGGATAGGATTTGTTGGAGGATAGTTAATCTCCATAACCAAACAAATTTTGTTTTTTTTTTTAATTTTAGTGGAATTCTGAAAGTAAATAAAATATGAAGCTTTTTTTATATTAGTTGTTATAATTTAAGCTTTAAAAAGAAAAGTTTTGCACTTGGGCATTTGATTCACCGATTGTTCCATGCTACATTTATTTAAAAAATAGAGTTTAAATTAATATTAAAAAATAGATTAAAAATTAAATCATTGAGATATTTGAATCATTGATTCGATTTTTGACATAAATAATTTAATTTTTAAAAATAATTAAATAAGTTAATTAAATTTAATATTAAAAAATATATATTTAATAAAAATATATATTGAACTGAATGATATAATTTTTATCATAATTTTAATAAGTTAAAGATTTAATTCTTATTTTTTATATAAAATATTTTGGAAAAAATGCTAAAAATAAAAACTTCAATTTAGGTTTTTAACCAATCTTTGACCTGTTCAATTGAAATTTTTTTGGTTCTCCAAAATTACTAACATATTTCATACTGAACTAAACATCGGTTCAACCACCCAATTTGATCCTTTTTTTAGTAGTGGCTTGAATCCCCCATTCTCCAAATATTAAAGTTGGCCAAAAATGGAAAGCAAGTTTTTTTGTTTTTTTGTTTTTTTGTACTTTTCAATTTCTTTACGGATAATTTTCGTAATCGAGTGGAGTTGTAACCTGAAATATTTTAAAATTTTTTGTCTAAATTTAAATTTGCTCTGCCTGACCCTTAGACTCGAATCAATGTTAAAAAATTTATATTAATATTTATTTATTTTTATAAGTAAATTTAAATAAAAATATTTTTATTATATAAAAAATGATCCAAAAAGAAAAGTCAGCTCAAATTACAAAAAATGAAATCTAAGCCTAACCAAATCCAAGCTAGATGTTATAAAAAAAATCTATCTAATTATCTTATTAACCGGCATTTATAATTTAAAATCCATAATCTAGATGCAAAGAATTTTTTATATTGATGAAAATGATCATAATTATTTATTACTTTTTAAAATTATCATAAATGTTTTATTTATTATAAATAAAAATTTTTTAATGAAATTAAATTTTTTGTTTTATTAATAATAACAAATTTATATTACTTTATCATAAAAGCTTTAAATTTTAAATTCGGAAACAAGTCATTTCCTTTCACTCTACTGCTAATCATTTTTGAGAACTTTTCTTACAATATCTCAAAGTTGCTTAATCTTCTTTAGATCGATGTCGGGCATCTAATTTCTACCATGATTGAAAAAAATTAAATTAATCAATTAAATAAGTTCAATGTAAAATCAAAAGTTTGTTTAGTCCCAAGATGTATAAAGAATCAAATTTTACTTAAATAGATCTAAAATTGATTCAAAAGATAAAAAACCACTAAAAAACCAAAAAAAAAAAATTATTTTTTAATTTTTTTTCAAAAATATTTTTTTATTCAATAGGATTTGAACCCATAATCTTCTAGAGTTATACTAAAAACTATACTAATATCTGAATAAACAAAGATTAGATTGATAAATCAAAATCATGTTTTTATTAATAATTCATTATATTTAATATCTATTTAACATTAAAAATCTTTTAAAAATATTTAGAATCGTATTTAAATAAGTTGATTTAATCAGGAATTGAAGGTCACACCTATTTGACCTCCAATCCCTTTCTTTTTTTTTACTTTTAATTTTCATTATATAATATGAATGATTATTTGATATACTACCAGGGAGTTAAAAAGCTCCACAAACAATATTAGTGAAATAACATATGTTCATAAGTTATATTTAAAAAAATAAAAATATAAAATATATGTCATCTTTTTAACCCTATTTACGGAGTTTTTAAACTCCAATGACAATGTATGGAATATTTTTCCATATAAGATATGCTTATGTACTTAATGTAACAAAACATAATGCAAGCTCGTGCCAACATTTTATCCGCGCAATTAGCAATCAAAACGTGGGAGAATCAGTTACAATAAAACTCCGTCTATAAATTCTTTGTTTTATAAATTCATGCTACACCTTAGATGTTACAGTCTATGTTTATCTGAATCAAATACAGATATATATTTAATAAAAATATATTTAATTTTTTTTAGTTTTTTTATACACTAAGAATATCATTCCCCTGTATCCATGTTCAAATATGTATAAGAACAAGTGCGAGATACAAATATTTTAAAGAAAATGAAAAATCCGAACACCACAGGTTACAATCTAACATCTGAATCTTGGGCAGAGAGACTATATTGCTCTGACTCTTGATTTTTCTCTAAGTACCCATGTCCAACACTCTTATCCAACGTATTTTCGAACATTGGTACAAGAAAATGAGTATAACCCTCTAAAAACCATTCATATACATAAAAAAAAACTTAAAAAAACATAAAAATGTCCGTGTCAAAGACATATACGTATTCAACACTTAAACCCAAGTCAGAGTAACATTATCGCGTGGAATGTGAAGAAAATCCCGGTGCTTGTAAGGAATATAACACCAAATCACTAATAATATTGACTTCGTTACTCTCTTTTCCCGTATACCTAAAGTTATTCTACACAACTGTTGTACTTTAGTGTCATTCTCCTCTAAGAGGCATAGAAGATGATCTTCGGATGTCTTCCTTCCGAAAACTAGAGATAGTCGATGCGGAAATAGAAGAATACGGTCTAAGTAGAGGCGTACCAACCCGGCTCGAAGTTTCGTTAGTGAATGGCAAAGGACTGGATGTAATATTAGGTGGTGGTGGTTGCAACCCGATCTCCGTATATGCGCCAGTGCTATCGTCGTGAATATCAATCAACTGGTGGTCCTCTTCCTCGAGTGACAATACCGTGCTCGTGTCCGTATGTATGGTTGAATCGTCATAGAAACGTCCAAGCCTCCTCTTTCTCCTCGCCGCCTTACCCCATCCGTGGATTGTCTCCCTTATCCTTTGCGGAATTAGTGCTGCCTTATAGTTTGTCCCCATCTGAAAGGACGGAGAAATTTAGATGATGCAGGAAACCATTTGTAACCTATAATACCAGAAAATTTACTACAAAAACCTTCTTTAAGCAGTTATGAAATACTGGTAGCTATATTATCTGGACCCGGGATGAGTATCAAATATGGATATGTTTTTGACACGAATATGAGCACATGTTCGATAGGATTTTTTCTGGTTAAGGCCAGAGAATGTTAAACTCACAGCTAAAATTTGAAGCATCAGCAGACTTGATGCGCAACAAATTAGAGATTACAGTAGATAGCATTTTAAGCAATGTTAAAAGGAAAAAAAAAAGAAAAAAGAAAAAAAAGATTGGATGTCGAACTAGTTAGACCTCTAGTTCCTAGTCCAATCGGTTCAACCGGTTGGACCAACTGGTTTGATATATATGCATTTTTTAATGTTTAATATAGAATAAATATTAAATATAGCCAATAATTAACAAAAAAAAAAATGCATTTGGCATATGATCTTTAATAAAAAATCAGGAGGTTAACAGTTCAAATCTAATAAAATACAAATAAAATTTTGAAAAGAATAAAAAATACATAAAATCGATTTTTTACCTGTTCAATCCGATTTTTACTAATTGAATAAGTTTTTGATCAGTTCAACTATTACCCAGTTATTATTTAGCTGCTGGACCGACTAATCAACCAGCTCCCAATTCAACCGGTCCAAGCGGCCAATCTGGTCAAGTTTTAGAGATGTTAACGAACAACAACTACAATACCTGAGTGACCAGAGCATAGAGTGGCAGAGTGATGTAGCTACAGATAAATTGCCCAGCAAACCTATGAGATAAAAGGAGAATGATGTAAGCACCCGTAAATGACAGAATTTGCATAGTAAAAACCAAAACTAAGTATGTTATAACATAATCATACCCCAAAATGAGTCGAATGTAAACAAGCGTATGGTTTCGGATGAAGCACGAATTATAGCCGAACTGCCACTGCAAAGATATCAACACACAGTGACAAACCTGTCTATAATATCAAAGTGCATTCTCCTATATTTATATTCCCAGTTCTATTGAGGGCTTTTTAGTACTCGACTGATGCCACAAAATTGTCGCAACAGAAATCCGAAAGAAGGAGATAACTGGAGAATGATACATTCTATCGGGTGGAATGAATTTCTAATGCAATTTTAGATTGATGTTCAACAAAAATCATCATCGTCGGTATTATTAGATATCGATCCAGTTGGAGAAGAGAATGTACCCAGAACCAAAAAAACGAAGCCAGTTCGAATGCATTCTGCAGAGAAATACAACAAGAACATTAGTCCCTATGAAATGGAAGTTATATCTGAAATGTACAAAAATCTTCAAACTCGAATGCATTGCTGTAAACAACAACCTGGAATAGAATGAAATGTATGAGGGACAACAACCATTCCGGCTTCTTAAACCAGAATAGTTCATCTCGAGGCCTCAGCTTTGCTCCAGTAAAATAGCCGGTAACGCCAGCATTCTCCAGCGCCAAGGTTGCAATGACATGCTGTAGCTTTGCACCCACAAGAAGAACAAGCTGCACATGAAGTTATGAACATAGAAAATCAGAATAACATGAAAGATTAGGAGCTATGTTGCTCCAACTCATTTTTCTTGAACTATCCGTGTCCAACACATATCTGGACATAGGTATGGGTATATAATCCTCCAAGGACCCTCCGAATACATAAAAATCTCGGAAAAATTAAACATACTCATGACGGACACATACCTATATCCGACACACAGATAGTGGTGAATGCCAAAACTAATACCAGAAAAGAGAAGGCAAGTGACTTACAGTAACGGGCATGATTGCTATCCAGAAATACAGATTAGACCCTACAAGAAGGAAAAATAGCCGATGAGTTAGGAAGCCAGTGAGTTGGCAGAACTGCCTATACTATGAACACCTATGTTGTTCCAACTCTTCGTTTTTCTTGGAAGTACCTATGTTCGACTCTGCGGCCCATGTCTGAAAGTCAGACATGAGTATGAGGCTATGACCCTCCAAGAACCCTTCATATACATGGAAAACCTTAGAAAAAAATTAAATATACCCATATCTAGCACTCAAAACTGAGTCCGACTAATATAGATGAACACACACTACTCAAAAGTTCATATAGGCAACAGGATGAGAACTTTTATTCCTACCTACTCCTTTGTGCTTTAAACAACGAGCAAAAAATGCATCACTTGAGAGATAACAACCATGGAAAACATATTCACGGTAACGGTACAGCCACACAGCACAAACATAATAAATTCAATCTCGATTTAAAATGTTCAATACCTTTCACATTGAACAGCATAAAAGCAACAACAAATCCCCAAAGTGGACCACTGCAAGAGATGAAACAAGCAGAACTTAAGCAATCTGCAATCCTAAAATCAACTCAACCATGAAGTTGTTGATGAAAACCGAGAATAGATATATGCGAGTTGCAAGGTCTCAATGGTAGTTTTATGACACATCTGGAAGGAAAATACAGATTTGCTAGGTAGTGACATAAACACACAATAAAAGTAAAAACCAATAGATAGGACAATCCCAACAAGGTATGAATCTTACCACGGCGGGGAAAGAGCAAAAAAAAAAAATACGGCTGATGAAGCAAATAGAATTTGCAAAGTGTCACTGGTCATTTAATGTTTTAATCCATTTCATGGTTAAAAAGTTCCATAACGGCTATAACAATCGTATTCACTAGCATTTCACATCTTCGACGGCAGTGGATAATATCCCAAAGTTGATAATCTGGAAAGAATTGATTCTATTATCTTTATCTAAATCAGATACTCAAAAAGAGATAAATAATGCAGAGGACAAACAATTGGTGACACATTTCTTTAAGCACAGGCACATACTTGGTGACATTAGTTAATGAGCATGAATGTGCGAGTCTATGCGGGTTTTCAAAGAGACAAGCTGTATTAGAAATGTTTGAGTCGTTTTTCTCTTAAGTTAGTTCTATATAGCTATGTTGCTCCAACTCTTCACTTTTCTTTAGCTGTGTCCAACACTAATTTTAATACATATCCAGATATAGGTATAGAGATATGACCGTCAAAGGGTCCTCCAAATACATGGAAAAACATAGAAAAAATTGAACACACACTTGTACACTCACACCTGAGCCTGAATAACACAGCTATATGGATAAATATTTGACAAGAGTAAACAATAGTTCAAATGATTAGTAAATCTCGGTTAACAAACACCTCAGATAAACCACCGAATGTTCATATATCGATAAAAAAAAAAAAAAGCATACGCCATTATGGTCAACATGTGGCCCCATAAATCAGTCAATAGAGAAGACAAGATAACAACGTATGAGCGATGTAGGTGAGCAATAACAAGACTTTTGGGACAATTTTGACGGAGAAAACAATCCGAAAGTTCTTTATGAAAAACATTACTTGCCTAACGCCAACTATCCTTTGAAATTCTTCCTCCATAGATCGAATCATATAGCTATGGAAATCGTACTTTGACGTCAGGTTGTGATTCTGCCATGAATACAAAAAATAAAAGGTGTAAACATTCATAAGCTGTAACCGTGCAATTTAGCATCAACAGATTTTTCACATTTAACTTTTCCTCACCAAACAAGAAGAAAAGAAAGTCGAAGATCAATAGGAACAAAGTTTTTCAGTATCGTATATGTTAATATGAGATAAAAGCACAAGAATCTATGTTGCCCCGACTCCTCACTTTTTTTTTTTTTTTTGAAATACCAATGTTTGACACATTTCCGAAAATGAGAATGGGCATGTGACCCTCCAAATAAATGGAAAAAATTAGAAAAATTTGAAATACCCATGTCGGACACATACATGTATCCAATACTCACACTCGAATTTGAGTAATATGGATAAGAATATATAGGTACCACTAATCATGCCAGTCAATGGAAAACCGAACAAATACAATAGTAATAGCAATAAACATGTTTTCAAGTACCAGTTATCCTATTTTGTGGTCCGCAATTGTAACCAAAACAAGAATATCATAACAGAAAGACCAACTTCCAGGTATATAAACTTCTAAAAAGTTAAAATGTTAGAATCTTCTGGATAATCAGATTAGCAAAACAGTAGAAATGCTATGCGGTAGTTGATTGAACATATGAATTAATTTACTTCATCTTTTAACAAGGTGCCGGAGATCAATTGAAACAGCTATACATCTTGCAATGGACAAAGAATTAATTGTAAATATGCAAGTAAATGGCTAGCTCAATTGTTTGTCAGAATAACCCATTCCTTGAATTTAATAGGAATACTTCAATATGACTATAAATAAAACATACCATGATAAAGCCCTTGCGGAGAGTCAGATAGTCTGCACGAACCACCGAACGCCCAAATTGCTGGAAGGAACATTTCTGCTAGTTAAAAGGAAAAAAATTATATTACAAAAAAATTATCATTCTCTAGTGTAACTGAAAGGGCAGGTATGAAAACAAAAATAAAGAAGAAATGGGAAGAACATTTAATATTTGTCCTATCATGCTTAAAGCAGTTTAACAATGTGATCTGCTTTCAGATGCAAGTGAGAATCTATGCTACTCCGACTCTTCATTTTTCTTGAAGTATTCGTGTCCAAAACATTTTCGGACATGGGTGCGGGGATACGACCCTCCAAATACATGGACAAACTTACCAAAAAATTGAACATACCCGTGTCTGACACATGCCCTTATCTAACATCTACACTCGAGTCCGAGCAACATAAGCAGTGAGAATGAACTGTGCACTATGGAAAATTTTTCTCTTCCTCCCTTCCTGTACACTATATGTCCTTCTTCCATGAAAAAATTATAACTTAATTAGAGAAGAATGACAAAAAAATGAGTGGCAAGCTATGTTCCTCCGACTCTTCATTTTTCTTGAAGTACCCATGTCCGACACCCGTAACCTACCATTTTTGGACATGGGTATGGGGATAAAACTCTCCAAGGGCCCTCTTCATACAAGGAAAAACTTTAAAAAAATTCAACAAACCCGCACCGGATGCATACCCATATCCGACACTTACACTCGGATCCAAGAAACATAGATAGCAAGCCCTAATACATGTGTAGCACAATAGAATTGCAGGACTATTATGCAAATAAGAACAAATAAAAGCGCATCACAACGACAAAGATGAATTAACGCTTAAAGTAAACAAAGCAAGAAGCAATTTTCGGAACCCACCATCCAGATAAGAAGACTATTTTTGGTCAAGGGGTTTGACGCGTGGTTTATGACAAAAGCTGTCTGTCTTCGCATTATCGACTCTCTTGCCTTTGCTGTAGCAGGTAAATTGAAATAATCATGTAATATCTAACAAAAATTCGAAGGAAAAAAAATTAAATAGTTTTGACTACAACTGATCACATGTATTGAAACATCAAAATGATCATCAAAACCCATTCTCTATGAAGCACCGACACGGGAACCCCCTCATATCATTGTCCAACACAGACATGCAGGCGACAAACCACAATGGACAGAGACAAGTATTATCTGAACCTACCGACAATATATTGTTGAACTTACCATTTAATAAATCATGTCGATCCATATGAGCTTCATCTTCCCATGCTCTCCAACTATGAATCTACTTACAATATCAAAACATAAGCAAATAACATCAACATAAAACTATTAAATTCATGCTTCCATCAAAATAAAAACATAAGTTGCTTCAACTCTTCATTTTCTCAAAGTACTGGTTTCCGATACATTTTTGAACATGAGTATGAAAATAGAATCCTCCAAATACATGGAAAAACTTAGAAAAAAATTTAATATACCCATGCCAGACACATACTCGTATCGACACTCACACCCAAGTTTGGGTAACATACATAAAAATATTTCAGAAGTTGACTGTTTTTGACAGAAATAAAACATCTGCGTAACAGACCTCTCAAGACTGTTTACCATCTGTATTAATATTACAGGCACTCTTTTGCCTTACAGTTTGCAAAGTTTGGAACCATTAACCATGGGTTTAAGTTTTAAGTAACCACATTCAGTATTCACAGTTATCGATGATCCTCCAAGGACTCTCCAAATACATGGAAATCTTCAAAAAAAAATTGGACATACCCGTGTTAAGCACATACCCATCTCCGACACTCAAACCCGAGTCCAAGTAACTTACCTCGGAGTATCATTGCCCATATTTGCCTGATAGCCCCCTCCCCCACAAAAAAAAAAAAAAATTGAAGAGACTGGTTGTCTCTAATCTGTTCTGAAAAATACTTTGCTTAACAAAACTAGTACGTATCATCCTTATCACTAACTGCATTTGACAGCTACTTGGGAAAAGAAGTTTTGCATTGTGAAATGCAAAATATTCTTGCAAGAAAGAAAGATGATGAGTATCCGAAGAACCTATGCAGTTATTAGAATCAAAGATTTAACCTTCACGATTGCGAGTAACATCGTCAAGCAACTGTAAGATATATGTGTGATTGCCATGACAAAAATGAAGCGATGCAACTGCTCGAGACCTTCATATGAAACAAATGGCTCATGACCCTGAAGAACAGAATAATTTTGAGACAGTAGATCTTGTGAGTATTAAAGATATCGGCATATATGATAAAATGGTTTGAGAACATGATCATATAGCAGAATCTAGAGTCAATATATGGATTAGTCACATGCCTCTTTGCAGGTATTCCGGTTCATGCCATTCAACATTCTCCTAAATAATCGAACACCGGAAGCCATCAAAAGCTTACGCTCCTCAGAAGAATCATCTTCAAGTTCTTCATCAATCTCGGACCTGGTGCATGGTGCAAAGGCACTATCATAGAACTTTGACGGTATGCATATATTGGCTATTGTGCTCGAGGTTGCTATTAGAAGGAGCGATATGAAACCAAGCAGCATTAACTCTGAAGAACAGAAGTCAAAATGCAAAAAATAAAGTGATCATAAATATGTCAGATAAAAAGAAAGGTAACTAAAGTAAGTTTATGAAAAATTATTAGTTCAAAACCAAATCGGAAAATATAATCATTTGCAGGTTGAAATATACGGAAATACCTTCTTTCATCTTCTCCAAAGCCGCAAGCAGAGGTTTTCTATTAGTTTTCCTTAACCACTGGAACAAATTAATAGAAAACTCGTAAAATGTTTACAGTTTTAAGCATACCAAGAACCCCATTACCAAAAGAATTATGTTTAGCATCTCTGTTACTTGGACTCGGGTGTGAGTGTCGGATATGCGTATATGCTCAACACAGGTATGTTCTAGTTTTTCTAAATTTTTCAATGTATTTGGAGGATCCTTAGAGGGTCATATCCCTATACCCAATTCTGAAAATGTGTCAGACATAGGTGCTTCAAGAAAAATAAAGTGTCAAACTGACATAGTACTTTCCTAGTCAATGGAGAGTTAAAAGAATTTAAAGAATAGTCTTTTAAAACTTGTAAATTACCATCAATGATAGTAATCTCTTAAAAAGTTTTCGAATTTAAATTGAAAATAAGTTGAACATGCTTGAAATACCAAATTGCTCTATCTAGAAGTGTTTGTAGAAAAGAGCATTAATGTCCACAATTGTTAAGTTCGTATCACACGAATGCATCTCACTCAATTTGTTTTAACAAACCAAAATATAATTGCAGTTTATATGTTACATAGACTCTTCATTTTCCAAAATGTACTCGTGTTTAACACATATTTGAACATGGATATGGAAAAACTTAAAATAAAAAACTAAGCAAACCTATATTAGACATATACCCGTATCTAATACTCAATTCAAGTCCAAGTAACTGGAACAAAAGTATAAGAAGAAGAAGGAAAATCCAAAGGTACAAAATAGACACCAAAAATCAAATTGCGTTTGCAGTGAATTGGGAAGTTCAGGATCAAAGAAAACTACAA
Organism: Adansonia gregorii; assembly: GCA_038382025.1. Taxonomy (NCBI): domain Eukaryota; kingdom Viridiplantae; phylum Streptophyta; class Magnoliopsida; order Malvales; family Malvaceae; genus Adansonia; species Adansonia gregorii. The sequence goes on along the minus strand of JBBYHO010000020.1, from coordinate 1,565,398 downwards.
CAAAGCTTGACAACACACAATAATTAGCCACTTAAAACACCAATTATTAGCAACCCGAAACACATTTTAGACATCAAATTAAAAGAATAAATTATCAAATTTTACACTAATTGAGAGTAGATATAAATAATTTTTCTCCGACTCTTTATTTTTCTTGAAATATCCGTGTTCAATACATTTTCAAATATAAATATCGAAATATGAGAATATGACCCTTTATGTACATGAAAATACCTTAAAATTTGAGTATAAACATGAACTCCGTATCCATACCTGACACTAACATCCGAGTAACACAAGATATAAACCAAAGCTAAAGAACAGCTGCTCACCTTGCTTAGCTGGTGAATCGAGCGTTCCACAATCAAAGATACCGCAACAAAGATTGTCAAAACAGTAGCAACTGACCATGTTGGTGTTAAGGCCAGTGATCTCATTTCTTTATCATTCTTCACACTTTCCGCCATTTTAAACCCTTTAAGACCTTTCCTTCAGACTTAATCCTCCTATTGCAACTCTGCCTTAATTTACAATAATCCTACGTATGTTAAAGCGAACAAAAAGGGAAAAGAACAAAAAAAAACAAAAATCTATGATTTTTGACTTCAAGAACAAGACACGAAGATATATTTTCCTGTCTCAGAAAATCTATCTCACCAAATATTCAAAAAAAACAACTGTAACACTCATTTTAGACTAACTAATCTTACATCATATTGACACTAAAATCAACTGACTATGATCTTTAACTTGAAGAATCAAGACAAAATTTTCGAATTCTTCAAACTTATCCCACCAAATCTTCGAGCACTTTTCTACAACTCTCTCAAACTACAGCATATCAACACTTCAATCAAGAACATGGATTAAAAAAAGGCTACTTCTCATTTCAACTAAAACCAATAAATATACACTAAAAAAAAGTTTTTTTTCACCTATTTTTGAAGCTTTTGACCAAAACCCATGTTTTAGCATAAATCAAGGTAGAAGCCTGTGTTTGAGTTCTGAGCCCGAGAAACCAGCAAAAACGAGGTATTGGGTGGCTTTTTCTCAGCCTTTTATTTTATGCAGTAATGCAGTTTGATCCAGGTTCTGACGAATTTAAACTACTCTTATAAAACCAAGGAAACCCAAAACTTTAAAGGCAGAAGTTAATATTTTCAACAGCTTTTCCCCTCTCAAACATCCAAGGCTTCAACTCTGCCTTAAGTCTGAACTCTCTTTCTGTAATAAATGTTCATATTTTCAACAGTTTTTTGCACTTTTTTTTTTCTATAACACTTAAAAGGAAAGAGATAAAAAATGGGGAAAAAAAGCAGAGGAATTGAATACAGTTTACATGATCAGATCTCTTTTTATAGCAAAAAAGAGGAAAAGATTTTCAATAAGCTTGAAAAAACCCAAAGTGGAAATGAGAAAAATTTTTATAAAAAAAAAATAATAAAAATTGCTTCTTTGATTTTTAGTGAAGTAAAAATGGTGTTTTTAGGGAAGTGCTTTTGGAAAGAAAAAAAATGAAATGAAGCAGTGGCAGTGACAACTGGCAATTCTGATGCACACGGACCTGCACCATTAACCTCTTTCTTCTATATTTTGTTTTTTATAATTATTAAAAAAGTACTATTTCTTTGTTTTTTGTTATTTTGATGATGGTCAAATATGCATATACATACATATATATATATATATATGATTCATACATAATTAATTATTTTAAATTTTTTATATATTTAAAATATTATATTTTTATATTTATATTTAAATATAAATATTTATTAACAAATTTAATTAACTTGGCTTTAAATTTTAACAATGAAATTTTGAATTTAATATTTTAAATTAAGAATTCATTAAATAAAAATTGAAGTAATTGATAAGTTAGATCGATTTTTAATTTTTTAAAAAATTTTTTAATAAAAATAATATAAAATCGATACCTTAATAGAATTTATTATATAAAAAATTGATTAATAATTTAAATTTTTTATGTA
>JBBYHO010000020.1:1552550-1563307 GCA_038382025.1 Adansonia gregorii | reverse complement strand
TCGAACTCGGTGATTGTTGAATAAATCTAATCTAGCCTTTAGTTACAATCCTTGAAATGATCTACTCAAGAAATGTAGTAAATTTTAGGCAATGGAACCTTTATGCAATGAAATGATTAACTCAAGGACTTGAATCTTGAAACTTTAGGAAGAAATCATGAAACCAAAATGGAAATTTATGGGCATTAGGAGAATTGGAAAACCAATAAATTTTGAACAATATGCAACTTGACTTTCTAAAGACAGTACTAATATTACGAAAGAGATGTCTCTTATTTTAACCTTTCACATTAAGGGAATTAGGTGAGCATAATATTTTAACTTTTTTTTTTCCTTATGCTATGCATCAAATGTAGAGAAATATACACAGTAAAAGTCCCTAAAATGAAAAGAAATGCAGAAAAAAATTATAATTTTTATAGTAACTTAAATTCGCAATTTGTGAAGCAGGATTTACTTTAGGTAATCTATGTAGCTAATAGTAAAAGACAACTTTTAAAAGATTTGAGATTCTAATCTTAATATTGGATTGCAATTTGAATCTTTATATCTACAATTCTTTTATCTTAAATTGTGTTTTTTTTTTTAAAACCACTAAATGAAATAGTTGAGATTCAATAAGAAAAATAAAAATAAAAGGGTTGAATTAAGTTTGGTAAGCAATACACACTCCCTCGTCTCTCACCCTTCATCACCTTCAAAAGATTGGCCATTTGTGATGGAAATTTTCCATTTTTCATTTTGGTATTGTTGTTGAATTGCAAGACCAAGGTAGCTATTTGTAGAAACCATAGGTCTAACCTATCATAAATTCCCATTTAATCAGTTTACCAACTCTTTATTTCCTTAATTAGATTATTGGTGACTTACCTCTTTAAGGAAACAAAGGTTTTTTCATCAAATCCTGAGGCTACTAAGCTAAAGGCTTAAAATAAGCTCTCCCAATGCTAGTGGTTGTACTCTATACATGAAAAATGGATTGTGTTTGAACTCGGGTATATAGCCCAAGTTAATTAATACAATTATTTTCTTAAAAAAATAGATGTTTATAAATTTAAAATTTGAATTTAATTATTTTTAATATTTTTTTCCCGAGACTATGCCTCATAAGTAAAATTGTTAAAGGGCCCAACTAGTAAGATTGGTCCCTGTACAATCATTTTGCAATTTTGAATTGATTCAATTTGATACAAATTATTGATATAAATTTTTTATTTATACTTAATAATAAATATATGAATATTAATATAAAATACTTTTTTAATCTTTTAAATAATATTAAAATAGTATTTAAAATAAAAAAATAGACTTCAGTTGGACCCATAGAAAGGTATGCTAATGAGCATGGTATAGCAAATGTCAGTTTCTGCTATTTATGTTAATCATCATTGAGAAGAACCAATTCTTCTGAAATACCAAAATAAAGAAATTTGTGCAGGAAAATTACTAGTCAGGAAAATGATTTCATTTCTTGCAATAATATTGTAACAGGCTAATTTCCAAAGACCCACATCTGAGACCCTGCAAGTGACCCTAACAGGGGCTTTGAGGTCAAAGGTAGACAACAATGGTGTCAATGTTATGGTGGCTTTATATGAGAGTGGATTGGTGAATGACTGCCCTACAGGTGAGAACAAAGGGAAAGTCCTATACAATGATTTTGTTGTTAGGAAGCTTGAAAAGCTTTGCACTGTGGAAGACATCTCAGCCAAGAAGACTGTCTCTGGAACTGTTACTTTCACCCTTTGGGATGGTTTTAATAGCAGCAAATGTTCCATTGCTGTCTTTGTTCAAAACAGCTCCCACCAAATTTTTGGTTCCCACACCTTTCAACTGCCTGATGATTTGTGAAAATATTGAAATTAATGGAAGAATTGTGTTTTTGGGTGCAATTTTATGGCGATTTTAAGAGTTCACTTTCACTTGAAATTTTCTTGGAATGAATAGCGAAAGGAATCATAAATTTTAGTATTTGAATGTCAAATATATTATATATCACTTTTTAAAATTAATTGTGTAATCCAGTTGAATTAAACTTTGATTTATGATTTTAGTGAAAGCTTAAATAGGGTTTCCATGAATCGAATACATCACCATCCTTAGAGAGTCCTTGGCTGCCTGGTGCCCCTTATTCCCGACACGGTGATCTTCTTTAATCCATAGACATTTACCTGAAATGAGTTTTTTTTTTTTTGTTAATTTTTAAAGTTTAGACCCAAATATTAAAATTACGGGTCCACTATTTGACTAACATGATCCAGTTGCTGCCGATGTTGGGTTGAGAGGACATGGGTTCCGATTTGATCTGATGATCTTTGACTATAATGGTAGCTTCCATTGTTACAACACTGCACATTCTTTCTCTATAGGCATCATTTCAGACTTCACTGACTAAGGCTCCATTTTGCAGCCGGATTGGAGGCAACCCATCATAGCAAAGAGTGTTGTTTTATTTTATGACTAGAACCTTAATCGAGCTCCCAAACGGAGTTATTAATGGTAACCATTGTTACAATAAACCTGCAGCGCTCGTCTGTGTGTGTATGTATATATATATATATATATATATATATATATTTGTAAGGACTCCAGCCTAAATGTAAACCAAACACGAGATAATGGACATTGCGCATTGCATTTTATTGTCATGACAGAACAAAATCTGATGATATACAAGTAAGAAGGCTTTAGCCCAAGAGTGGAGTACCTTGAGGCCTTTTACGCCGTTCATATGATAAATACTGCAATGGGAACGCAATGTCCTCTACACGAATTGGGCCGTCAACTCATCCCTTCAACTTCCCTATAGAGAGAGCCACAAATGGTCCGAAAATCATCAAATTTTAAGTAAAGAAGAAAAAAGTTAAAACGAGCACTCTCGTGAGATTGACATATATAAATCCGTGAATGCCCATCATCAACTACAAATACCTTCCCCGACAACCGGGGAACTCTTGTCGCGGGGATATGTGCTAAATAGAAGAGGGTTCCCAGCTTTACCCTAATTAGTTTAAGATTAAAATTGTAATTTTGAATATATTTTTTGATTGTGTAATATTTATTATAATTATGGATATAATGAATGTTATTATAATTGATTGTAACGAATATCGATAGTGAAAATAAATGAAAATTTGTAACATCAGGTTATGTAAAATTATTGACTGCAACAAAAGACAATCTCACTTCACTTCAGAAACAATGTCAACCAATGGGAGAAGATTCCATCATGGAAGTTATTATCAAATGTCAGCTATCTCTTTTAAATCATAACAATATGCAGTATTAATCACGAAAACTACGGATATCTTCTCTGGCCAATCCACGGCCACGAGTTGTGAAGTAACAAACGATGGATTTCTTGTCAATTTACAAAACCAAGCCCATTTCTCTATCTTGAATATGGCCTCGCCTGGTTTAAAAGAGGTGTTAGTGGCTTGTGAGTTGAATTCAGACCGATTTACAAAACTTTGATTTGGGTTCTAGCTTAGTCATTTATTAAATGAAACTTATTAATTAAGGTCCAGCAACACCTTTGAATCTGGGTCCAGCCCAGTTTTCTTTATCTAGTTCTATATCTATTTATCTATTACTAATAATAGAACATTTAACTGAGTTAATGTAATAAGTTAAACGAATAAATTATTAAAATAATTTTTTTAAAAAATTAATAATCGATTTGGTTTTTTTAAACAAATATTTAAAAATTTACAAATTTATCCATTTTTATATTTGAAAAATAGCTAATAAACTACATGTTTCAAATTCAATTATCCAAAAAATATATACACATGATTCTTTTGAAAAAAAAAAACTACTTTGTTAAAAAAAAAAATCCACCCACGTAGTGGGTATACAAATTCTAGTTATTGTTTATACAAATAGGAGTAAGAATACCAATGATTTGTAATCTAGCTTGTTTGTGAATCAAAATGAATTAAACGTAATTTATTTAATAAATGAATCTCAAAATCTTATTTATAATTTTTTACGTAGCTTACTAACGAATATAAATGAATAGAAATCAAATTGTTTATGAATTATTTATTGAACGCTTTGTTCGTTTATTGCCCTAAAACCCATGAATATATAATTGTTAACTCTTACACCACGTCAACTTAGACATATCCCACTTAATAAAGTGGCTTAATTAAAGGTAAGCAACTCCTATATTTAGAATAATTTGCTCAATGAGCTTAGACTAAGATGGTTATTAGTTAATCAATGTTATATAGTTTTGAGTAGTTTGTGTTGAGAAAAATTGTTTCCGGTGGCACGACAAGAATCTTATTTTAATATATGTGTAATGCTAATTAATTTAATTAAAGAAAATTAGTCCCTAAATTATATCCTAGTTAGTGCAACTTTAATTATAAAAACAAAAGGAGAAGAATATATTTATTTTGCCTGAAATATGGTAGGCAAGTGGCAAACCAGGACGAATTTTGGGATTAATTAAATGTTTAATTTGTTACCAACTTATTTGGGGTCCCACTGAAAATCTTAGTGATTCCTACCTTTTAGGTAACTCCTAATGTATGTTATAAAATTTTAATCTATATATTTTGATAGAAACGTTGAAGCTGATACTTGTCACCATCATATATATTTATATATAAATATATGTAGTTTAATTCATATAATATAAAATTAATTAATTTTGTACACTTTTATATATGATTAAAATTTTAATAAATTAATGTTGAATTTTGCTGTGCACATAAAATCATAAAGTTTTAAATCAATCCAACATGTATATCATGGTCAAGAATACTATTTACATATATATTTTTAATAGCTAAAAATTTTACATTAAATAAATAGTTAGATATTTTTAATTTATTTAAAATTTGCTGCCTATGATATACATAAACAGATCATAAATATAATGATTAAATTAAACAAATATAAATTATATAAAAAAATATAAAAGCTTATAAAAAATTTATTTTACAATAGCATAAGTGTATATCTCTCCTCGTATATATATATATACACACACATATATTATGTAATAATTTCACAAAGGAGGTTAAGAAATAAGACATAATTTTAGAATATATTTAAAAAATTAAAAACTAATTTTAAAAAAATAAGATAAATGATAGTCACTATGCTTCTTCGCAGCTGAATCAAGCAGGTCCTTGACTTAAATTTTTGACATTGTTTTATTTATCCCTAAATCAAATCAAATTTGAATTAATCCAAATATTCGTTTTAATTATGAATAGATCTATTAATTGCTTTAACTTATAAAATTAAAAAACATTGTAAGAGTATCGAAAATTATCAATTTGTGATTTTCTATGTTTCCAAACAGTAGGTAAATTTTTCAGGTTTTTCACATGCAATGTTTAATTTGGTTAACAAACTCTGCAGTTCTAGTTTGACCTGCATGCAAATCATATATATATAAATACACATGCATGTATGTATGCATATATCATTGCTTTGCGGCTAAAGCTGGCCTGAATCGCCAATCCCATGCTTTTTAAAGCATTCAAAATGCTGATGTAATAACCATGCAATGCTCACGAAACACCCCCCATTGAAATCATTACTTAATTGTGAATACATTTAATTTTCTCAGAATGTTCATGAAATTATATCTGATTCAAAGCGAAGTGTCTGTTTTTTCTAAAATATTATGCTTCAAATTAATAATAACAGAAATGGGATTTGATTGTTGATTTGTACATATCAGTTTCAGGTTTGACTCAGGAATAAATCTGGTTTTATTAAAGTGTATTTGTTTTGCTCAACCTTAAAGTTTGAGGTTAGGAGGATTCAAATTCTTTTAAACAGAAAAAATATATATCAATTATTGAGTTAAATGTCAAGATATAAATATATTATTTTTTAAATATGACAAATTAATTCAGAATATATATATATATATATATATATGCACACACTTCTCTAGAATGTTTGCAATCAATTATTTAAGGGCCACGAATATCATTTGACCATTTTCTGTTGCTTATTTTCACATGACTTAACACTCAATTATTATACAATTATTTAATAATTTTTACAAAAAAAATCATATGAACTGTTACGTGGAGCATGTTTCATATAAAATAATTTATCTAAAGAAGAAAAAGAAATTTAAATATAATTAATTAATTAATATAATTTTCAATCCACATGACTATAGTAAGGACCACAGCTGGTCTCTATCTTGCATGCGTAATTTGCGTGTTTTATAAACCCTTATATATATGAACCATGCACGTTTAGATATGAGAGAGCAAAATCTAGATTAAAAACAAAAGGTTTTTTTGGTTAGTTAATATATAAAAACATATAATTCTTACAAAATTTCATAATGTTCTAGGTAGTCTACCAAATTCGAGTTTTATCATAGTCAAGGATACACCGATGCTGGTTGATTTGTCGGAAAAACTTCTTGCAAGCAAAAACCCTAAGATTTAAAAACAAAAAATTTTGCCCATTCAACAACCAAAATTGTAATTCTTTCTGCCTATACTAGACCTGTAAATTGAATGGGTCAAGTTGATTTTGGGTTAGGTCAGATCAGTTTAGATTTTTTTAGTTTGGGTTATTTCAATTTTGAATTAATTGAATTTAACATTCGGATTAATCATGTTTGGTTAATCAGATTTAACATTTAAATTTATTGGGTTTGACCATTTTGGTGTTTCGATCATTTTAGTTTAATTGTTTGGTTCATTTTGGGTCTAGGTCACGCGTTCTAAATTCTAGTCACTTCAAGTTCAAATTGGTTAAGTTCAGTTGTTGACTTAGTTTTATCAAATCGAGTTGGGTTGTATTTGGATTCGAGTGACTTGATCTAATTGCTAAGACTTGGATGAGATGGGACAAGTATAAGTTATACCAGAATACAAGTATTAATTAAAAGTACTATATAAGCATTTTCAAGATATGAAAATCATTAGTCAACAAGCATATAAGGACAAGATGATTAGGTTATGGTTTCATTAAATTAATTTAGTGAAATTAATTTGATATCATGAAGTAATTGAGCATTGAAAAATGATATTCAAATATCACTTTATTTTAGTGTAAAATTAATTAATTTTATACATTTTTATAATTTTTATATGATTTATATTTTAATAAATATATCACTAAATTTAATAATATAATCTTACTCATCATAAATATAAAATTTTAAATTGATTCAATATTTCATAATATCAATTGAGAAACATATTTTTTTTATGTATATACTATTTCAAGTTGATTTTTTTCTTCAAATAACAAGTTAAATATTTTTATTTTATTAAAACTTGACGTGCATGATAAATGTTAAATATTTATTTTATCAAGTTTTGGGTAATTTAACAGTGTTTAAATAGTTATTCAATATAAAAAAAACTTTAACTATTAAATATATATTAAAAATACTAGTATTCTTTATTGTTATTATTGAGATGTCAAATGGATTTGAAACTTTTTGTGCATAATGAGTACAATTAAATCCAACATTTGATTTTTTAAAATATTAATCGTATAAAAAACTTTATAAATAAATAAAACTAATTCAATTTAACATTAATATAAATAGATATTCATATGTATATGCATAGTGTGGCATTAACGATAGAAACAAAGGGATTGTTCTCAAAGGATTGAGGTTGTGGCCTGTGATTCAATCAAATAATGCTGAATATTACAAGATAAATGAAATTCAATTTTTATTGCACACTCCACAACTTTATACTAATTAACTTCTCAGAAAATTTTCAATATTCTAACATATATAATTATTTATTAAGATAAATAACTTATGAGAAATTAGGTGTGAAAAAACAAAAGAATTACACTAAAATGGCACATCAACATCATATAAGAATTTGATAGTGTTTAGGCAGGCTACCCATTATTAAAAGAAATAGTAAAAGCAAGTATAATGACTTCACAATGATATATATTATATGTCATGTACAAATTAAAAAATTTTGAGCCTAAATTAGTATAATTCCCTTAGCATATTGGGTAGATAATTTTAGGCTTTAATAAAGTTTATGAAATTCTTGATTTATAGCCTCAAATATTCTTTGGCTATTATGTTACGAAATTAAATAAAGTTTAATAATATGTGATTTCAAATAAAAGAAAGTTTGATATAATAATTAAAAAAATTAATTAAAAATATTTATTTGAGTTCGAGTCATTCTCTTTGAACATCATTTTTCATGTTCTAGAAATTGCTTAGAGTGGAAATCAAGGTAATTTAGTAATTGTGAGTGAGAAGGCTTAGCAAGCAAAAGAGGTAGTGAATGTTTGTGGTTGATTAGTTAGCAATTTTGTTTTATTCATCAAAGCCACTTTTATGAAAATCTATGAGATCATTGGAAAACTTTTCCAAGTTTGAAAAAGTAACTTTAAATAAATTAATTAAAATTGAATTTGGACCACACAGTAAGGCCGACGAAATGCCTCATGTTTTTGTGACACAATGTTCCTCTTTCATTTATTGTCGTGTTGATATTTTACAAAAGCCAAAAAGGAGCCCAGACATTACCCAAATTCTTGGTCAAGCCATGGCTTTGTTTACATTTTTTTTTTTCCTTTAAAAAAAAAAAAGCAATTTCCTGCCTTTTATGCTCCTTGATATAGATATAGGAAAGTGATCACTAGAGATATTAATAATTCAATTATATTTATGGACTCAAAAGTATATTTAATATTTAAAAAATTAAATTAAAAATTAAAATTAAAAATAAATTTAAGCAAAAAAATAAATCAATCTAAACAACATGTTGGACGTTGGTTCCAAAACTTAGAGCTAAACTTGTTTGTTTTTAATAATATAGTATATATTGTTTTCATATTTATATATAATATTATAGTGTATATATTAAAAAAATAAGTTAAAATATCACTATTTTAAAATTTAATAAAAGAAAAATATGAAATTAATAAAAATTAAATAAAAAATATTTTTAAAAACAACAATTAGAAAAAATAATATGAGTGAATTTGGGTTACTTATGTATAAATATTGACAAACCTAGACAAAAGTGAAAGCCTATATTTCAAATCGAATCAACCTTAAAAAAATATATATGATGTTAATACTATACTTAAATTCAACTCAACTGGATCATAATTATCTAAGAAATGACTGAAGATTTTTATTTTTATCATATATATATTTTTTAAAATAAATTATTTCATCAATCATTGAGCAAAATTTTTTAAATTCTACAAATTACAAAATTAATAGGATAATAAATTTCAATATTCCGATTAGTCTACTACAAATTCCTTATCACTGCTAATATGATTTGATGTGAGGACTGACCTAAGGAACCAATAATGGCACTTAAATTCTGGGGGATACCCAAAAGATTATCATTAATTTCATTGGTTTGATTTTCGAGTTATATGAGTTGATAATTGTTGAAAGGTGGCCTATCTCTTCAGCTTTCTTAACAACAAGGTAAAATTTTGATTGGTACCTAGTGATGTTCATTAAAGTGTGATATATGAAATGAAAAGTATAATTAATATATATTTTTTAATTTAAAAGAAGTAATATATTAAATATAAAATTTTTTTCTTTCATTGGTTTGATTTTTGAGTTATGAGTTGATAATTATTGAAAGGTTGCCTACCTGTCTAGCTTTCTTAACAACAAGGTAAAATATTAATTGGTATCCAATTAGACTGGTTCAAGTTATATATAAAAATAAAAAGTATTACTTTTTAATTTAATAAAATTAATATATTAAATTAAAATTTTTTTGAAATAATAGACACATAATCTTTAATCAATTTATAAAATAAAAAGTATAATTAATGTATTATTTTTTAATTTAATAAAATCAATATCTTAAATGTAAAAAACTTTTTCTGAAATGATAAATACATCATCTTTAATCAATACCTATATATACCAATTAAACAGACCCTAAATAATTTCTACATCTATGTTGTTCCGAATTATTGTCATTTATCACTCCAATCTTTCAAATTTCAGGAAGAAAAAAGAATGGGGAATTGCCTTTCTCACTTCCCTTCCTTGATTTAACTTCTATCATTTCATTTTTTGTCCTAAGAAATCCCTTAAGTTTGAAGCTTAAAATCCATATACTATCAATTGAGGGAATTATTTAATCAATTCTTTTTTTTTTGTTATTTGTTTATTTATAATAAAGAAAATAAAAAATATAATACTTTTACATATTTAATTTTTGTAATTAATATAAAATAATTATATTAATATTAAAGATACTTATAGATACTTAATACAAAATTAAGATATTTTTATTATTTTTAAAGTTAAATTCGCAATAATTCAATGAACGTTTAGTTCTCAAAAGATATGATATGTAGGGTTTGATTACTCAACATTTATACATATTGATTAAAAATTATTTACTTATTATTTTAAGAAAAAATTCTTTTATCATTTTAATAAATATCACTAAATATTGATTAACATTTTTCATGTATTTATACTAGAAGTATATGACCTATGATAATTATATTATAATTAATTAATTAGTATTAATATTATGTAGGATTCATAAAAAATTATATAAAATCCACTTATAAGTGATGAACGCTTTTATAATTCTTAATTATAATTAGATAATTATAATATTATAAAAAAAAATCATAAATAAAATATTTTATATAATTTATTATCAGTACCTATCCTTATCCACTGGATTCCACCAAATTATAAATGAAATCTAGCTGTATTATGAATTTACATTGGCTAGGAACTAAGAAGAGGAAGTAGCTACTCACGGTCTATT
>JBBYHO010000020.1:1532783-1542957 GCA_038382025.1 Adansonia gregorii | reverse complement strand
TATATATATATATATATATCACTTGACTTGTGTTTAGATCTGCTCATGGGCCGACTAAAAAAAATTTTTGAACTTTAAGCTTACGTTCGAATTTAGCCTAACATGACATACAAAATTTACTATGCAAAAATAATAATATGTTAAAAATTTTAATTAATAGTTATATATTTTTATAATTAAATTTAAGTAAAAATAATATTTTATTTAATAAACTCGGCCCTTTATCAATTCCACTAGTTTTTAAGTTGGGTATATAAGTAAAGCAAATTTATTCTTTTGTAGTTACATTTTATGAAAGAGAAGAAAAATAGAAGAAATAGTTGAATGAGTGTTTTTTATAACCACACAAAAAAGAAAATGTTTTTTTAATTTTTTATCATTTGTGGAATAAAATTTTATAATATTATAATTTTTATTTATTCTCTTCCTCTTTTCCATTTTTTCCTAATGAGAGAATAATTTTTTCCTAACAAATAACAGAACAACTTTTTTTCTGTTTTTGACATAAAATTTTTCAATGGTTTAAATTTTTGAATAAAAAATTATTGAAAATATTTGAAAGCTACTTAATTTGACATAAAATTTTATATTTAAAAACATATCAATCTCTTTTCCTAATCTCTCTCTCTCTCTCTCTCTCTCTCTCTCTCTCTCTATATATATATATATATATATGTATAAGTTTGATACTTTAAAAAAATAACAATTAAATTTCAAATATTTATTTTCTTTTTTGAGTATTGACTAGGCTTGTCCACAAGCACGATCACCCACTCGGCTCGGCCCGACACAAGTTTTTTTGTCAACTCAGGTTAGTCTAGACTAACCTTAATTGATATTTAATAATTAAAAATTATTTTTTATTTAAATTAATTATAAAAATATATAAATATTAATATAAATTATGAATAGTGAAATAGGTAATATGGATAGGTCGGACCGAATTCGAACCTCAGCAAAAATTCAAAACTTTTTCAAGCTTTGCTCGACTATAAACACCTCTAGTATTGACTTTATCAGTCTATCATACACCTCCTTCATCTTTCAAATTTTCTCCAATCTTTTGATTTTGCTTCTTGCCTAACAAAAAGTGTAACAAATTTATACATGCTCATAATTTATAGCTATATATTTCTTGCTTCCAACAATTCCACGTTGGGAAAAGAAATAAAAAGTATCCAATTTGAAAATTACTTATTAGACCTAACGTGGAGTTGAATCGATTCGAATTAGGTAGGATTAGTTTAAAAAAATTGCTTATTCAATGCTTGACCCAACTTGATAGATTAATAAAATTTGAATTATTGTTCAAAAATATTAAGATATTAAAAAAATTATTTTATATTAATATTAATATTAATATATTTTTATTATATTTCAATAAATATAAATTTTACTTATTAAACAATAATTTAAACCAAACAAATTCAATTTAGAAATTTAAAAAAATAATTTAAAATTTATCTTATTCAAATAGGATATCATTAAATATATAGCTCGATTTGATAATTTCTTTTGTAGTAGAAAAGATATTATAATATAAAGAAAGGTTATAATTGCATATGCTAAAATATAACTCTAAATTTTTTTATAATTACTTTTTAAAAATAATTTGATAAAATAATTAAAATAAATTAAAAAAATTGAAAAAATATATCACTTATCATAAAAGAAATTGAAAATTGAAATAAGAATTTACCAGTTTGCATCCCAGAACTTTAGCTGACTAACACGTGTTAGCACGGCTTGAGGAAAAAACCTAGAGTCCCGCCCCCACCCCAAAAAAAGCCAACCTTCTGCAATATTAGCAAGTGAGAAACAGAAGTAATTGATAATACGTGGCATCCACTAGAAGTTCCAAGTAATACGCCGAAAAATAGTTGTCTGATGTCGGGTTCTCGTGCAACCAGTCAAAGCTTTGATTTGAAACGACATTATATAATGTTAAAAACGTGAACGCAACGCAAACGCAAAGGCAACGCATTGCAAGGCAAGGCAACTTCTTCAATAATTATTTTAATCACCTTTTTCTTTTTCACTTTTTATTAATATATTTTGTTCTTTCTATTGATTTTCAAAAGTTGCATTTCTATTGACAATCTTTTATTCAAAAAAAAAAGATTTGAGTTGTTTTTTAAACACAAAAAATCATGCACCAAACATTAAATTAAATATCCAAATAAAATCATAAATCAATCTTTAAATCAAATGTTCGAACATACAAAATTTTTTAATTATATTTTTTTAGTTTTATTTTTGATTTTTACGAGGGAGGCCTTGCCTATAAATAAGAAAAAAAATTTGTAATGCTTGGATTTAAACTCTGAACTTATTAAAGATTATCTTTTAAGGATGATTGTATGATACAATTAAATTAAATTTTAAATTTACTTTTTTTTTTAATATTCTAATGTGATATGAGTTAAGTTTAGTTAACGAGTATTTTAGGAAGATTTTTAAGATTAGTTAATACATTATTTATAATAATAATAATAATAATAATAATTATATTTTATTAAATGTACCATATTTATATGAAACTATTATTATACATAGTAACGTTAAAAAATGTTCCTATTATAATATATAAATATTGGAAATATATATTTTTTAAAGAAAAAAATATAGGATGAAATTGAAACAAGCCAAGTTTTTTTTTTTTTCTTGAAATGCATGACGCTAAGTAGACTCATGGCAAATTAATTTCCACCTTTAATTTCACTTTTTAAGTGATTATTGTAAATATAGAAGACAAACTTTGCATTACCTTTTCTTCTATGTTTGAACGTTGAATATGGGAACGAAGAAAGCATCGAAATTGGAGAATAATTCCAAGGCAAAGAAATAACATTAACATTCTATTTTTTCCCTTTTTTTTCCTTTTTTATTTTGGGTTCAAAAGAAAATGAACTTGTGATAAAAGGGAAGAAATTGAAGATGTTGAATTTCAAATTCATATTTATTTGATTGTCGACCTTTTAAATTGATAATTGAATAGATCGGACTAATTGATCTTTTTAATTTTATTTTTAATTATATTACATACAGCATAGATAAAATATATTTATATAGTGATTTAAAATTATATCATATAATATATCAATTATATTATATATTATACATAAATATACAATAATTTTTATATAATAATATAAATAATTTATTTTTAAAACCTTTGAACTGATTAAAACAATCAACTTAATTCAATTTGATTACTGTGGTTTCCAGACAATTTCTATCAATTTTACAAGTTTATTTGGTTTAATCACTTTTAGGAAGTCTAAAACCAAACTGGCGAAATGCTTACCACAAGAAAATGACAAAGTCAGCACTTTGCTAATGAATACTCTTCTAAGTATTTTTACACTTTATTATATTAAACAATATTTTTTCTTTCAATGTATTGAGAATTAACATAAGTCTGTTAACAACCAAAATTAATAAAGAATAAAAAAAACCATATTACCATAAGCAAAATACTTTATTAACCTTAAAAGACTGCCTTAGCAGACTCCAAACTGCACTAATATATGATAAAAATCAACAAGGTTTTTGACAGTCATTTCTCCTTATTGAACCAGGTGAATGTATCCCTTGCTATCAAAACTTTGGTTAAAAAAAAGATAAAGGAGATTGATAGAGTTTGTGTATACTTTTAAGGTGCCACAAGTCCTTCAATGGTGTAAAATAGAGATTCAGCCCAGTCAACTTTAAATAGCAATGTCTGCAATGTCCGCATCACGTCCAGTTGCGGATCAAGCTTCCGTTGCCATCCCTACCGAAGATCGAAAACGAAACAAAAAGGTTAACAAAACCGAATTCTACGTCTCAAGCCTTTTGGATCTTAAGTAAAAAAGATGTTAAGTAATCAGTGCACATAGAACATTGATTCTACACTAATAAACATTCTTCCATTTCTCCACTATCTTCTTTCACCTTGAAGCAAATTTGTTTGGAATGGGTTATATAATAGAAAAGATAATGAGTCTCCATGTATGAGATGCAACCCCTGACCAAATTCAAACACAGAGCTGTCCAGCCTTGGACAGTTTTAACTTAGCCCTCACTCAGAAATCCATTTTACTCTAGACCTACATTGCTCTGACTATTCTTTTTTCTTGAAGTACCCGTGCCCAACACATTTCTGGACAAGAGCATGAGGGTATGACTACTGGAAAAACTCAGAAAAAAATGAATATACCAGTGCCAGACACATACCTATATCCAACACTCACACACGAGTTCGAATAAGAAAGCTCATAACTACAAGCACTAGATCTATTAACCTAAGCATTAAGGCACTCCGACAAAAATCTGTCTTTGAGTTTGAGAACATCACAAATGGCATTTATGGGTTCCATAATGCCATAACTCCATAAGTGCCATTAGAGATTTTCAAATGAGTTCAAGAAAGGAAAGAGCTTCAGTTTATGGAAATAAAAGAACTGCAAGTTTCAGAGGTTTTTTGTTTTTTTTTTTTTTTTCTGTTCTCAAAAATGGATCGGAGATGTAACATGTTTTAAGCTATGTTACTTCGACTATTCATTTTTTTAAAGTACCCATGTTCAATCGGACACTGTTGTGGGAATCTAGCCCTCCAGGCAACTACACGAAAAAACTTAGAAAAAAATAAACATACCCCTGATGGACACGTACTTCTATCCGACACTCACACCCGAGTCTGAGTAACATAGGTTTTAAGTAATAAAGGAGTGCTAGCAAATTCCGAGTGTATCCTTAGATTGCATCGATTGTCATACCCAAAAAAATGAATAAAAAGAATTCAATAACTTTCTAAGGGAGAGAAGACTATGATAAGTAGCAGTCAAAGACTACATTACCTCAAGAACCAAGGTGGTAACAATTACGGTACAAACATTTCCGTCGATGTTGACTTTATGACGTCTAACATGCTCAAGTAGTTGCTGTATGCACTCGCCTGGATGGACAGACTCACCGTCCGGGGAATCCCATAAAACGAAGGATTTTTCAACATCCTGTTCAACAAAATAAAGAGCTTCAGCTTGAATCATTTCTTTTGGGTACAGGGGAGAGCCAAGGCCCACAGTTTAAGCTTAGATCTTTAAAGCACACTACCCGATTTAAGTGTCCAAGGAAACTAAACAAAGTTCCAAGTATCAAGCATAGAGATAAAATGCATGGTCCACAAAAAGGCACTCCATTATTTGATGAAAGAACTTCAATATTCGGTATTTATGCTCCAAAGTCAAACGCTTGGTCTACAAGGTCCGAAGAAAGTGCAAATCACAAAGATACTCACTGAGGTTTCTAACTTTGCCCAACATCCAATAAACCAATTTAATTTGAAAAAAATGGATGAATGCTTAAAACAAAACATGGTGAAAACATGAAATATGTTATGAATTCTTGGATAAATAAACTCTTCAATTGACTGTCAAATAAACTTTCATGGCGGCATACAAAATATGTTACATCCACCGAAATGCATTACCTCTATGAAAGCCTTTGGATTGGGGCAATGTTGCTGTTTAGATAATCTAAGTGTGGATTTAGCAGCACTACGACCATCTCGAAGAGCAACAGCCTTAAAAAACTCCAGCAAATTCATTCGATCTGTCCTAGAAAGTTCAGCTGTCATGCCCACATCAAGTAAGATAACATGAGGCCTTGAACTAAAGAGTTGGTTATGTGATCCCCTATCCTTTATACGGACAAGAATATTCCCAGGATGCATGTCTGCATGAACAAAATTATCTACCTGGAGAGGAAAAAAAAGAAACCCCATAAGTTTGAATCCAATCTCTGAATCTTAGGATGACTTGCAAAATACACTTTTCTGATGCAATCTTAAATCAAGTACAGGACTACTTGGTAGAAGAAACCCTACAACAATCTAATGCAAAGCGACTCAGCAGTTATACCCACCACTATAAGGAGAATTGTAAAAATGAAAAGACTGAACGAATGAACAAGAGAACATGAGAATAATACCAAAAGCATTTTTAAAAGTGCATGCGTCCCAATGTGAGCAAGGGCACTTTTAATCTGCTTATGTCCTTCAAGCTCATCGACATAGTGCATAACACTTTGTCCATGCTCAAAAGTCTCTACCAGAACAGCGGGGTGCACCAAGGGGTACAGAGGCTTTGGAAATGAGACATCCTTCCATCTGCGGAAGTTGTAGATAAAACGGCTCAGGTGTGCAGCTTCTCTAGCAAGATCAACTTGAGATATCATATAAACAGCAAATTGTTGTAAACTTTCATCCAATCTTAACCATTTCAATGTAGGGATGAACTTTGAAATTTTAGCCACAGAATTAATTATCATAAAGTCCCTTCTAATTGCTTCACCAACCCCGGGATGCCGAACTTTTACAGCAACTACAATGGGCTTGATTTGCTGACCAGGGTATCTATATTTTAAAGTTGCTCTATGAACTTGAGCAACACTTCCAGATGCCAAAGGTTCCTCTTCAAAATCTGCAAAGATTTCATTTAACTTTCGACCAAATGCATTTTCAACGGACATCTTTGTGAAAGAGAAACTATGTGATGGAGCTTTTGTATGAAGTTCAGCAAGTACATCACAAAGATCTCTAGGAAACAGATCCGGTCTAGTTGCAGCCCATTGACCCCATTTTATAAATGCAGGGCCTGCTTTTTCCAATGTATGGTGGACAATTCGAAGCCACTTTTTTCTGAATTCAACACCCAGAGAATCCACAAAGGGAGCCATTGCTATGCTGGGTAAAAACAAAATCGCTAAATGGATAGCTCTGAATAACAATATTACATATTCCAAAAGGAAAAACACGAACGATGCTAAATAAATATGACCATCTTGTGCTTGCATATAAAGAGTATCCTTTGAAGAGAAGCCTTCTGCCCCGGCCCATTTCGGTTGGGTCCAGGCTAGCTCTCCGACTATGAATGCCATAACACCAGGAACTATCAGGTTGGACCTACTTAAAGCCAGACTCACTGCACGGGCAATTCTACTTATTGGTGTCAAAGCTGGACCATCATAGTAAAATACTTGGAAAAGCCTCTTCCAAGTAATTTGTGCTTTGTCCGAGAACACATAGCTAGGCGAAAAGGCATGGAATCTCCACGGCTGATAACTCTTCGATAATCTTTCCTTTACTTTGTAAAACGGGAAAGGTGTATCTTCTCTAAATGAATGTTTACAATGTGAGTATATCCTATATAGGGAGCAAGGGAACTCAACTTTTGGATACACCCCATTATTATTTGCTTCACGGAAGCAAGTCCTCCAGTTTGCATGAATGGATCGAGCAACCCTCCTGGCATTTCCATAGCCCAAAAATCTGCATAATGTTAAACATGTTTCAATTTCACATTGCATTATCTAACAATCTGAAAATAAACCCCCCCCAAAAAAAAAACCAATAAGTTTAACTCTATCTATAACAAATTAAAAAAAAAAGGCTTTTTGATTTTATATTTACACTATCAATCACACTATCGAAGAAGAAATTATTTAAAAAAAAACTCAAATAATAAATTCATAATACCATGGCATGAATCCAGACGGAGATTTTCCGTTTGGTTGCAAGGAAAACGAAAGGAAAATTAAATTAAACTTTAGCAACAGGAAAAGCAGAATCTTCACTCAAACAGACCTCTTGCAAATACTTGGCATATTTTTTTTTTCTTATTTCAACTGTACATTTCCATTTCGACCGATATAATGAAACAACAACAACAAAGAACACGGATATTGAAAAAAGAAAAAATTATAATTAAAAAAAAACTAAAAGAGAAAGTTCAAGAAGGAAATTAACCTCGACATGGCAGCAAGCGACGCCGGTTGCAAGCACACAGGAAAGGGAATAATTTGGCTCAGCCGTGAATGTGGTTGACGGCGGAAGAGTGGCGCATGGCGGAGTTAAGCGCACGAGGCAAACAGCGAAATGGTGTTTTGACTGTAGGAATTTAGGATCCGAGTGAGAGTGTGGTCTTTGGGTAGTCCGTTGAGGGTTTCTTTTCCAGGACTAATTACATATTTAGCTTTTGAATTTTACATTTTTCACAATTCGGTACTTAAAAAATTAAAACCGTCGTTTAATTTCTTTTAACTAACGCCGTAAGTTAAAAGATTAATAACGTAACAATAAATATCTAATGAGAGCATAAAATATGATAAAATATCACGTTATTATTATATTATTAAACATAAAAATAATTTAAATTGAAAAAAATTTCTAAACAAATGTAATTTGATATTTTTAAAATTTCTAAACAAATTTCTAAAATTTTTTAAATTTTTTATTCTAACTTGAAAATCCAAATTATTATGTATAAATGAATAAAAATTAGCATATATTTTTTATTTTTTTATAATTAAATTTAAATAAAAATATTTTTATTATTTAATAGTAACTGGAGCAAGTCAAACCAACCAAAATTATGAAAGCTATGTCTAGGGCTTGACCAGGGTGAGCTGTGTTAGTTCGAGTAGGTGACTCATTCACGAATAGCTGTAACTTAAGCTATAATCTTATCTTTAATATTTAAGATTAACATTGATAATTAATTAATCGACGTATCAAAAACGTCTAATCAATTCATGATAAGTGACAAATAAATTATATTTCTCATCACATCATTTTCTGGGTCCATTACCATATTAGTAGAATAAAAAATAAAAAATAATCTTTTTTATAAAATGCTAATAAAAGCTTTGAAAATTAAAAACAAAAATTAAGAAAATTAAAAGAGAGAGAGAGAGAGGACTGAGGGAAAGGGTATAGATGAAGTGTGAGAATAAATACACACTCACTATGTGGATGAGAGTAAAGGTGAGAGAAAGAATTTTGCCTTATTGATAAATGGATAATTTTTTCAATGTAAAAGATATAATTATCTTAATTATATACCATTTTTAATTTTTTTAAATAAATAATTAATTAAATTGATATGATTTAATTTGTAATATTAGCTTAATCAAAAACCTCAAATATAATAAAAATACCACTAACCTAGCTACTATTTTAAACCATTAGCTTTTTTTTCCTTTTGTTTAGGCAAATACCATTTCCAGCTTCTCTCCAACATTTTCTTCTACATAAGAAACTCTTATTTACCTCCATGTGCTTCAACAAAGCAAATACTTGATAACCAGTCTGTGAACCGAAGTCATCAAATTCGATTAATCCCCCCCCCCATTATGAATTGGATCGAACAGTTCGAAACATGGCACTAAAGCAATTTAGTTCGCAAAATCAAGCGATCACTTTGTTAGAGAATGAAATTGAATTTCAAACCAAATTGATTATGACTTCTAAGGTATCATATTAAGAATAGAAACTTTTCCATTTTATGTATAACCATATAAAGTCCTTCTAAAAAGTTCATTAGTATTTTTTCTAAATATTTAAGTTAATTACTTTAATTAATTTATAATAATAAATATAAAAAATAAATCGCAACATTCGATGCTTTGGATAATCGAATTTTTCTTTCATCTAAACGAACCGAAAAAGACTACCTTTGTCATTCTGTATTTTCTATAAGTCACAAATTATGTTCCGATTTCTATTGTTATTATACACCGAATCCATTTGCATCCTAGGTAACTTTACTTTGAACTTTTCCAAAAACATCTCATTTCTATTTTCCTTTCAACCGCCTCCAGAAACCATAAAAAACAAACCCTGAGTCTTTTAATAAGAGTTTGGATAACAACAACTAGTATTTGAAGTTGCCGAGGTATTTAAGGGATTCTTAGTTATGGTACAATCTATATAGCACGAATTATAAAAAAAAAAATTAACTTGGAAGAATTTTGCTCTCTTCCACTAGTAAAATATTCATTTACACCAATAAAAACCATTATTTTAAAATGCGATCATTATGCCACATTAAAATAGTGATATAACAAAAATTATAATCTTGGTATTACATTTTATTCATTACGTAATACTTGT
The DNA here is from genome assembly GCA_038382025.1 of Adansonia gregorii. NCBI lineage: Eukaryota > Viridiplantae > Streptophyta > Magnoliopsida > Malvales > Malvaceae > Adansonia > Adansonia gregorii. The sequence continues at coordinate 1,533,023 of JBBYHO010000020.1, read as the reverse complement.
GGCATTACCAAATTTCTTGAAATACTATCAAATTTTCATATTAGTCCTACTGCTTCTATGTGCTAGCTTCATAATCAATATTGCCCTGGCCAAAGATTTCTAAGTTAGCACAAGCTAAGAATAAATGAGATATATCCCTTTATATCACTTAAGGTGATGAATCATTTCTAAACCATTAATACACTTTCTAGTATGCTCCATGTCATACACTCAAAACCACCCTACCTTTGGCATCTATCT
>JBBYHO010000020.1:1472329-1483306 GCA_038382025.1 Adansonia gregorii | reverse complement strand
ACCTGGGACCTAAAGCAAAGCACAATCAGGGTTCCAGAGAACACCAATACTTTGACGTCATTAAGCACCAATATTTTCATCTTGTAAAATGAAATCGGTTAGGTTGAATCATTAATTGAATCCGCAGATTGAATATTTTGTTTTTATCTTTTGTATTTTCTCATTATATTTTATCTGTTATTTTTAATATAAATACAAATATTTATATTTTTTATTGAAAATAATGTCTATCTATATGTTGCAACTCGCAAAAGATTGAAAAAAAAAACATTAATTTTCAATACATAAGTATGAAATTATTTTTATTTTTATTATTAAAATTTTTAAAATATTTTTAAATTTAAAATACTTCAAATTTAAATAAATTAAATTTTAATAAATTTAATAAATTTAATTATTCTAAATTGAAATCAGATTAATTAATTTTAAGACCATTGAATTTTTCAATATGAAATTTGATTGAACTTGGATAGATGTTGCATTTTGTAGGCTGCAGAAGGCTGAAAAAGCATTAACTTCTAAGGAGCCCCCAAAAAGGTTTGTATTTTGCATAATTTCTCACTAGTTTAGAACTCCCTTTGTCCAACGTGAAAATAAAATAAAATAAAATATTCATTTCTCAGAAGCTGGTTATTTGCCTTGCACTAAGCGAGCAAGTAGGAGATTATCTCTCTATACCATCTGCAATTCCTCGTTCGAAGTTCTTTTGGGTTTCAATTTCTCTTTCTTCTAATTCTTATCAACTGATTATTCCTTTGTCAGGTAAATTATGGTTCCCTTTTACTTAAAGCTGAAACCATTTTTTGCTCGTCTTTTCTTTTCTTTTTTTTTAATTTTGATTTTATTAAAGATATGGATTTTATTTGATTTCTTATTAAATGGAAAGAAAATGGAAAATTGGGTCGTTGGGGCATTGTTGTTTAGAGGCCAAGAAAGTGCAAAAAAGCTTCAAATTTGGGTTTTATCTTCTTCTTTTTTTTTCTGCTGGGATTCAATTTTGAAAGGAAAATTTTTTTTCTTTTTTGTTTTCTTAGCTAATGGTATCTTAGAAATTAAATAAATTGTTAATGTTCTAATGTTGGTTTTCTTCTTTGTAGCCTGTGCTGGTGATAGGTGATGCTTTGAAGTTTTAAGGACGATATTTTGAGAAATTTAATGCAATTTAATTGTGGAGTTTGATTCAATCCGGCTCTTTATTTTTCCCTTGGTGGATTTTGGATAAGATTCTTGTTTTTAGGGTGAGTTTAAAATGAGTGTTGTAGGTTTTGATATTGGAAATGAGAACTGTGTTATTGCTGCTGTAAAGCAAAGGGGTGTTGATGTATTGCTGAATGATGAATCGAAACGCGAAACCCCTGCTGTCGTATGCTTTGGAGAGAAGCAGAGGTTCCTTGGTTCTGCTGCTGCTGCTTCTGCTATGATGCACCCGAAAACTACAGTATCTCAAGTGAAAAGGTTGATTGGTAGGAAGTTTAAGGACATTGATGTTCAGAATGAGTTAAGATTATTGCCATTTGAAACTTCAGAAGGTCAGGATGGTGGCGTTTTGATTCATTTGAAGTATTTAGGTGAGACGCATAGATTTACACCGGTGCAGATTATGGCCATGCTATTTGCACATTTGAAATATATAACAGAGACGAATTTGGGACTTCCTGTTTTGGATTGTGTTATCGGGATTCCTTCTTATTTCACCGACTTGCAAAGACGTGCCTACCTAGATGCCGCTACAATTGCCGGGTTGAAGCCTCTGAGATTGATGCATGACTGTACTGCAACTGCACTTGGTTACGGGATTTACAAAACGGATTTCTCCAATGCTGGCGCGACATATGTTGCATTCGTTGATATTGGTCATAGTGATACGCAGGTCTCGATCGTGTTGTTTGAGGCTGGACGCATGAGGATACTATCACATGCTTTTGATAGCAGCCTCGGCGGAAGGGATTTTGACGAGATTTTGTTTGGATATTTCGCCATGTGTTTCAAGGAGCAGTATAATATAGATGTGTACTCTAATGTCAGGGCTTCTCTCAGGTTAAGGGCCGCATGTGAGAAACTGAAGAAGGTTTTGAGTGCAAATGCCGAGGCACCGCTAAATATCGAGTGTTTGATGGATGAAAAGGATGTCAAAGGTTTCATTAGGAGGGATGAATTTGAGAAATTGGCTTCCAGGTTGTTGGAGAGGATTAATATTCCTTGTACTAAAGCTATAACCGATGCAGGGTTAACCGTGGAGAAAATCAATGCAATTGAGCTTGTTGGATCAGGGTCCAGGATACCAGCCATAACAAGACAGTTAGGTTCTTTATTTAGGAGAGAACCCAGTCGGACAGTAAATGCAAGTGAGTGCGTGGCACGCGGATGTGCTCTCCAATGTGCAATGCTCAGTCCAGTTTTTCGGGTTAGAGATTATGAGGTTTGTAACTGGATCAAAACTATAACTCTCTGTACTGCTCATGATCATTGCTTTTGATGTGGTTCTTTCCTTTTTTCACATTTTATTAAGCTTCAGCATATTTACATGTATGGTAATAATATGGAGCCCAAAAGTTTATGGGCAACTTTGCAATCACATATTTGGTTTTTTCCCTTATGCTATAGCAACAGAGATCCAAGGGTTCACTGCATGTTCGAGAACATAAGAGTAACTACTTTTTGCTTATTTTGTGCATTCTTGTGTATGGTAAGGGCAGTTTTCCGTGTCATTTTTTCGTAGGTTCAAGATTGTATTCCGTTCTCCATTGGATTCTCTTGTGATAAAACCCCAATTTCCGAAGGGTCAAACCACGTGTTGTTTCCGAGAGGCCAGCTGATTCCTAGTATTAAAGTTCTACAATTGCAGAGAAGTAGTACGTTCCATTTGGAAGCCTTCTATGCTAATCCAAGTGAACTGCCTTCTGTCGTACCCTCGAAAATAAGTAGCTTCATGGTATGTCTACCTTAAATGGATATTTCTTGTTTGAAGGGAACCGACTGGATTATGGATTTGATGATCATTTGGTTTTGCAGATTGGCCCTTTCCAAGGCTCCCTTAGTGAAAGGGCAAGGGTTAAAGTCAAAGTTCAATTAAACCTTCATGGAATTGTCACTGTTGAGTCAGCCATGGTAAGTCGGATTCCACATTCTCTTTTATCATCTTATTCTAAGTTACTTGGACTCAGGTGCGAGTATTGGAAACGGGTTTGTTCCTGACACGGATATGTTTAATTTTTCTAAGTTTTTCAATGTACTTTGAGGGTCCTATAGAGGTCATATCCTCGTATCCATGTCCTGATATGAATTGGACATGGGTATCAAAGACAGGTACTTCAAGAAAAATGAGGAGTCGAAGCAGCATTAATCTTATTGACATTTAGTTTCTGAGAGATTTTGCCATCAGCTGATAGAAGAGCACGTAGATGATTTGATTATGAGCATGAAGGAGGCCCAGCATGTAACAAATGGCAGTGAAGATGGTAATTCAGTGCAGCCTAAACCTTCACATGCTTCAGTAAGTTTGTATCATCATTAGATCATGTTGTTTATGTGCCAGCTTTCTGGTTTTTCTTTGTCCAAAGACTGCACCATGCACTTTGGCCCCCTGATGGTGGGTGAGGGGGTGGTAGTAGTGATAGAAGATCATTGATTTTTTATTTTTTTTCAGAAAGTTTCGGAAAAAGTTTGGACACACTGCTAGCATGTCATAAGTATATTTTGTTTATGGCAGTGCAAAGGCATGATTCTATCTCTCTTCTCAATCTTGATGGAGGATCAAGCCTTGTAGATGCAATGGCAATATTAGGCACAATTTCATGAATATGACATGGATAAAATAATACATATCTTAAAATCTATATAATTCGAATTATTAACATATCAAAATTTATTATAAATATTATCTTAAACATAATTATGATACGACAAAATATCTTGACATGGCACGAATACATGAATTGCTTGGACTAGATGCAAAGCTCATTTGTGTTTATCTTTTCTATGCAGGCTGATGGTAAGACCAATGACAAGACAACCAGGAGGCTTGAAATACCGGTTTGTGAGAACATAGATGGAGCAATGACAAAGGTTGAGCTCATGGAAGCTCAAGATAAAGAACTTAAGTTGGCTCAACAGGACCGGAGTGTGGAACAAACCAAAGAGAAAAAGAACGCCTTGGAGGCTTACATCTATGAAATGCGGAACAAGGCAAAATGCTAGATCTCAATGATAGGTGTGATATTTCTGCCTATTTTTCTCAATATACTGATGTCCATCTAATAATATTTATGTGAAGCTTTTCAACACATACCGGGGTTTTGCATCTGATAAGGAGAGAGAGGGCATTTCCCAGAGCCTTCAGGAGACAGAGGAGTGGCTTTATGATGATGGGCAGGACGAAACCGAAGGCGCTTATACTTCCAAATTAGAGGCTCTTAAGAAGGTTATAATATATTCATTTAATCTTAAACTTTGCTCCATTGCTCTCTTTCTTCTTGCCTCACTGCTATTTTTGTTTCTTACAACAGTTGGTCGATCCGGTTGAGAATCGATATAAAGATGAAGAAGCAAGAACTCAGGCATCAAGAGATCTGCTGAAGTGCATTGTGGATTACAGAATGTCTACACAATCTCTGCCAAATGAAGATAAAGAATTGGTATGATAGTTGGTAATTATACACATTATAAATGCAATATTTACCTATGTTACTCAGATTTGAATGTGTGTCAGATATGGGCATATATCTGGCACGGATATGTTCAACTTTTTTCGAAGTTCTTCTATGAGAGTTCTTGGAGGATCATATCCTTATAACTATGTCCGAATATGCGTTAGACACTAGTGTCAGACATGGGTACTTCAGGAAGAATGAAGAGTCGGAAGTTCAAACTGATTGTGGCTTTCTGTTTTCAGATCATGAATGAGTGCAGTAAGGCTGAGCAGTGGCTGAGAGAGAAAACTGAACAACAAGATGCTTTACCGAAGAACGTCGACCCACTATTATGGTCAAGTGAGATTAAGAGCAGGACAGAGGATCTAAACATGTAAAACATATATATATATATATATTCTTGTGCTTCTATATTGCGATTCTCATTTAGATTCAAGCTTGGCTTTGTTGGAACAATTATACTTTCAGAGGATCTTAGATGTCTGTCTAATAATTTTTTGTTTTACGGATTTTAGGAAATGTAAGCATATAATGACACGCAAGGCTTCTCTTCGAGATATCAAGAACAAGGTCCAGGACCAGCAAGAATAGATTAAACGCTTACGAAACTTCTTGGGCGAAGTTTATAAGTTCACATTTAAGGTAACACACTGATCATAATTAAGTTGTTGCAAGACAAGAAACTCATAAAAACTCATGTATGGAGGTTCTTGGACCAGTTAGTCTGACAATCAGCTTTTGAGACATGGTTAACTCATTAGAAAAGTTTGGTGTAATTTAATGGAGCCTTCCAATACAATTTCGGGCTTTTTATTTTATATATAAAAGAAGAATGACATACAAAAAGTCAGAGAGTACTAGTAGTTCTCAAGGACGGGTTGTATTTCGTTATCTGATATCTAAGTTCAACTTACCACATTTTCTTTGACCTTTTATCTTTTAATTTGGGTTATTCTCCCATTATTGTAGTACATAACAATATGACATTATCAGAGAATTAACAGGAAAAGACTTTATGTTGCACTGTTGCAAAAGTAATTCGTGTATTTATATTGTGTTTGTATATTATAATCATATTTAAAATATTACATATTCTATATAAAATTTAACATGTTAATAATTCGTTCATAAAATTTTTAGATGTTTGTATATTTGAATTGCGTTTTAATTTTTTTTTTTCATATCATATCCATTTATAATCATATCGTGTTTAAAATTATTAAATTTACGGGAGACTTTTAAAACACATTCCCCAACTAATAAATCAAAAGAATTGGTGTAAAATAGGATCTTGATGGGAAAGTTAAACTTAGGACTGCATCACAAATTAGAAAAGCAAGTAAACACCACCATTGAAACATGTTACAACATTTACAGCGCAAAAAATAAGTGAAAAATACATAGGGAAGACGAAGGCATTGCTCCTTCAATCTTCATCCTTTTTTCTTATTCTTCACGTTGCTTCTCTTTTTTGACTTCCTAAAGCCGGCTCCGCTCTCCTGTTACCAATAAGATACCACCATAAACTTCAATATAAACTTCTTTATGATAATCAATTCCTTTATGGCATCGCTTCTAAGAAAATGAGGGAAATGGATGGTAGAGTCCGTTTAAGGGCAGGACAGGGGCTTAAAGTTCAGAAGATTAAAAGTGTTTCCACATGTTACCCTACTATTACCCAAGCTCCAGTTTGAATGTCAGATACGGGTATATGACTAATTGAGAGTATGTTCAATTTTTTTTCAAGATTTTCTATGTATTTGGAGGGTATATGTCTGATTGAGAGTATGTTCAATTTTTTTTTTTTCAAGATTTTCTATGTATTGGGAGGGTCTTTGAAAGATCATATCTCTATAGTATGTTCAAATATGTTGGACACGAGTACTTTAAGAAAAATACAGACCAAAGCAACATAGATATTACCTTCCGATAACGCCAATAGGCCATTTGACCCAACAATTCTTGCCCGCTACTGGAAACATAAACCTGCAGCACAGTAGGAGAAGATTAGAATTAGATTTACATTTGCGAAATGAAAATATAGCAGCAAATTTGTTCATACGATAATCAAGTTCTCGTTTTACCACAACAGAACAGAAAATTGCAGCAAATTTGCCATAAAAAGAATCAAACACATTTATCTCTTCTAATGCAAATGTTGGTATTCTATATTGCTCCGACTCTACTTTTTTTTAAAAAAAGTATCTATGTCCAACGCATACCAGGGCATGGTATAGAGATATGACCCTTTTAAGGATCTTCCAAATACATGGAAAAAAAATAAAAAGAAATGGACTTATCCAAATACATGGAAAAAAAATAAAAAGAAATGGACTTATCCGTATCAAGCATACTGGGATCCGACACTCATACCTAAGTCCTAGTAACATAGTTTGTATTCATAGGTGAACAGGCTACATATTTGTGGATTGGCATTGATGTGATGCAAAAAGTACAATGCATGTGACAAAGAGTTCCAACATACCTTCCTCCCTTCTGGAGAAGTATACCAGTGGCTAGCAGGTTGACTACTAGCGTGAACTCTTCTCTTCCCAGCGTTCTTGGGAATAGCTGGACTGCTTTTTGGATCTACCCAACCATCAGAAGCACCTTTTTTAGCATTTGATTTTTTCGATTTGTTTCTTCTGCTTATTGAACAATCCTTGCCTCTACCTTTTTGAGATCCTTTCGGTTTAGAAGATTCTCCGTTACTGAATCGACTCCTGCAGTGACGTTTAGCTTGTAATGCACAAGGAGCAAAGTGAAGTTTGATACAGGAAAAACCGATGTATATATAAAGTTACTCACGTAAAATTCATAATTGACACATTAGGATGTCGCTTTCCTCTGTCATTGACCATGTCCAGTGGGGAGAAGAAGGGTAAGCGACTACGGACTAATTTCTGGACCCTTGGATCGGCATGGAAAAAGTACCAATGTGCCGGAGGAAAGGGGCCATCGAAATCCCAGAGTTGCTCCACCTTTTGGCTCCCAAGTTTCTGAGCAGCATCCTTATCCTTTACAGATTGAAAATATTCTTTACAGATCTCATCGAATGCAGGTGTAGGAATATGAGAACTATTCATTGGATAGAAATCTTTCCACAAATCCTCATTTTGAGGTGCACCAAATGATGTCTTTCTCTTTTTATCACTGGCTGTAGATTGTTTTTCCTTAGATGGTGGATCAATTTTTTGAGCTCCTTTGCCTGTATCCTCACAGTCAGAGCGATCGTCGGAATCAGAGTCAAGTAGTTGGAATCTTCGAAGAGGACTGACAGTTAACTTTGGAAATGTCAACCCTTCATGTCTGGCCTTTAAACTGGCAGAATTTGGGGCAACTGAAGCTTGTTCCCTTTTCCTTGAACTCCACTGGCTTAATGATTGAGTGGTTAAAAGCCCGAGTCCTTTCAATGGGATCTTCGAACTGCTACATACTGAATGATACTTTGTGGATGAATCCACATCTGCTAATAAAGATAAACTTTATAAAGTCAGCATCAATCTAGAGTATAGAACACGGGAACATGTGCACAAATTATTGATTTACAAACAAAAGATTTTAACCCAAAATAAATAGTAAAAGCTATGTTTCTCAGACTCGGTTATGAGTGTTGGATACGGATAAGTATCTGACATGGGTATGTTTAATTCTTTTAGGTTTTTCCATGTATTTGGAGGGTAATATCTCCATACTCATGCTTGAAACATATCGAGCACAGTACTTAAAAAAATAAACAGTCCAACATTGATGTTACCTAAACTCTACATTTTTCTTAAAATAGCATATGAACATGTTTGAACATAAGCATGAATCGTATGGTCTCCCAAATATATAGAAAAACTTTAAAAAAAATGAACGTACTTGTATCGGACGCAAACCCGTATATGACAATTTGAGTCCGAGTAATATAGCTATCTACACTTCTATAGACATTTATCCTAGTTAAAGCCATAGCTTAATCAATATCAAATTCTCGTTATCAGATGAACCGAGTCGAGGATGCTAAGACTGTGAACAGAGCTAGATCAACTTTACTTGGACTCGGCTAGGCTGTGAGTGCCAGACAAAGGTTAGTGTCCGTCACTGATAGATTCAATTTTTTTTTGTTTTTTTTTTCATGTTTTTCATATATTTGGAGAATTTTAAGAGGGATAGATCTCTATTCCGATAACAGTATAACACGAGTGTTGAAATAGGTACCTTTATAAAAATGAAAAGTCGACCAACATGGCCAACAAGTCACTGATAGATTCAATTTTTTTTTGTTTTTTTTTTCATGTTTTTCATATATTTGGAGAATTTTAAGAGGGATAGATCTCTATTCCGATAACAGTATAACACGAGTGTTGAAATAGGTACCTTTATAAAAATGAAAAGTCGACCAACATGGCCAACAAGCATATTCGTGGATAGGCAACATAGACACCTCAAACAACTTCAGGAAAAAGATGATCGGAGCTTCCTTACTCTCTCTATTTCATCTCTTGACGTTAATAAATCTCAGAATATCACCAGAATCACTATACTCAAAACCCCATTACAATTGAGCAATACGTTTTAAACTTTCTTTTGATTCTAACAAACTGTTTAGAAAACTTTCTTTTCCCTCAATCTTTCAGTTTTCATTACAAGAACTAAAGATTTACACTCTCCTCTCCAAATTTAAGCCCTCTTGAATCTCAAAATTCACAACTATAGATTACATAAAAACTTTTAAAAAAAATAGGAACCCAGAAAATTTAGCTTAAAACAAAATATAGAAATGAGAACCCACTTTAAATTAATGTATATATCATCCAAAATTGGTAAATAAAAAAAATTACCATTTTTTTCCGGTGAAGAGAACTCTTCAATCTCATCGTCCCCATTATTCCAAGCCAATGCCTTTTCTGATTCTTTCTTCGTTGCCGAAGATTTATCGGCGGCCCGACGCAACCGCTTCAAGACACGAGGAGGGTCTGGTCGATTATCCGGATCGGAGTCCATAACTAGCTCAGACTGGAGCCTGTCAGCATTGTCTTCGAAGGTGTTGAAGCTCGCGGAGGGATCCGGGGCTAAGACAGGTTCGAGATGGTCCCCGGTCGATAACGGGGGCTCCGGATCGGCGTCGAGATCGAGCCCTAGAGAGAATGATGGAGCTTCGAATTTGGCCATTGAGAGCGCGAAAAAGGTTGAGGGTTCTGGCGGAAGTTTCAAAATTTCATTTGAGTGGAAAATTATTAAAAAAAATTACTATAATTAAATTTTGATACATATATTATATCATTTTAAAAAAATTAAAAAAGATATAAATAAAAATATTTATACAATTTTATTATAATTTATTGTAATTTTTAAATTAATTTTCTTAGTTGAATTTTTTTTATAGCAAAAAAATATATTTTCATAAATATAACATGAAAACTCATGGCTTATTACAATTTAAATCCATAACCAAAAGCTTCAACTCATTAGGAGAGTGACAGACCCAGTCCTTTAGAGTTTAGACGGATTCTAGCTTCAGTCATTCTCGCAACCTGGTTGGCAACTCTGTTGGCCTCTCTTCTCGTGTGGCAGGATTCCCTTAAGCATCTGAACAACATATTACTCGATAGCGCTGGTATCCCAACCCTTAACACCTCCGTCTATTATTTTATTCGTTAAATTTGCGTCACTAAATTTATGAAAAAATAAGTGTCCCACGCGCACATTCTGAGTGAAAATAATTTATTACTAAGGCAACGAGAATTTTAAAAAGTTATAATTATCTAAACTATTACTTATTTAAAAGTGAGAACCAACAACCACAACAATGAATTTAAAAATATTTAAAATTAATTCATATTTAAAAAAATAAAAAGAGTAAAATGCCCCTAATAATACATTATTTATTTATATTCCTCAGTCTCGTGATTACCAATATGTTAAAATTAACATTTAAGTTTTGGTTCAAATCTAAGCATCTCTTGATATAAAATATATGAAATAAAAGACATTTACCTTACTTTTTACGTAACAAACATTGAAAAATACAAACAATTATTTTAAAAGTTATTTTAAAAAAAATTAACCTTAAACAATTTTCATTTATGTGCTTAGAGGTGTAAAAAAAATATTTACGCTGGCGATTGATAAATTACTAAAGTTTGACTTTAAAAAAATCAAATTTAATTTACTCATTATTAAGATAAGTTAGAGTTTGAATAACTCAAACTTCGAATTTAAATATGTTAATTCTTGACTGAAGTAGCTCATGAACTTAATCAATTTTTTTATTTTTAATTAGTATTTAAAAAATCTAAATTCAAATTCAAACTCAATCATAGATAATCAAATTCAAAGTCTA
>JBBYHO010000020.1:1443885-1461163 GCA_038382025.1 Adansonia gregorii | reverse complement strand
AATAATAATAATAATAATAACAAAAGTAACATTTATAGGCAGAGGATTCCACACTGTTTATTTCCCTTGTTTAATGCCATAGTTTGGATTCCACACTATTTATTTCCATTTTTAATGCCATAATTTTTTCCATTCTATTTACTCTCTTTGCTCTCTAATTTTTCATTAGAATTAGAAGTCCTCCATTCCTCGAATCTCCCTTCAAATAAAGAAAGAAAAAAAAAATAGTGGAATTTAAAAGCCAACGACGAAAGGATAGGACCCATTTAATACTCCAAACAAGAAAATAAATTATTATTTTTTGTTTCCATTTTTTACTTTTATTTTTGCAGAATATTAATAAGTTGAAAAAAAGTAAGGAGAAGGCCTTCAACTCTCAAACCCAATCCCAAGTCAGTGCATGGATTCTTTTGTTGTGGCAGAATTTCAAGCCTTCTTTCTTGGTATTTGTTATAAGCCTCAATTCCCCCATCATTATCATCATCATCATCATCATCATCATATTTCTCTCTTTCTTTTTTTTTTTAATCTGTTTTATAATGAAAAGAAACTGTTTTTTTATTCATTTTGTTACTACTATTTTTGTTTTTAATTGGAATTTTTTTTGTGAGTGATGGTTTCAGGCTTCAAAAAGTTTGGGTTTTGATGGTAATGTGGGTATTGTGTTGAGTCCTCTCCAATTATTCAGCTGTTACTCCCATGGATTCCTCTTTTGAAGGTATTTTTCTCTTTTCTTTTCTTTTTTTTTTGTTGGGATTTTCTGAGTGATATGTAATCTGGGATTGAATATTTTGTTTTGCTTCTGATTTTTAGTTTATTGAAAGTCTTAAAAGGTTAGATCTTTCTAAGTACTAGAAATTTGCATGATGGTAAAATTGTTTTATTTTTTTTCCCTTACTTTTCTGATTCTGGGTGTTGGTCAGTAAAGATTTTTTTTTTGTTTAAACTTAGTTTGCAGTTAAATTATTCTTTTTTTTTTCTTGGAAATATATGGAAATTTGGTTTCATCTTTTCTTTCGATCTTTTTGAGCATTCTGATATACATGTTTCTTACAAATTCATTGTGGTGGACTGGTGGATGAATTTGACTGTTAATTTGCTTTCATTATGGATAACTATGATACTTAGACTTGGGTGTGAATATAGGGTACAGGTACATGTCCCAACACGAGTATATTTAATTTTTCTTAAAGTTTTCTCATGTCTTTAGAGTGTCTTTTAAGAGTCAAATCCTCATACCTGTTAGTGAATATGCATCCGACAGAAGTGTTGGACATAGGTACTTTAAGAAAAAAGAAGAGTCGGACTAATACAGATGGATAATGCCAATGGTGTCTTTTCTTTGCATATTGTTATATTAATGCAATATATAGACGTATATGAGCAAGAACCTTTTTCCTCTGGATAATTATATAGAAGAACTAACCTTATGTAACACTAATTACCTAACAGCAATTCAGGACTGTTAGCAGATTCAGTCTATGTTGCTCTAATTCTTCATTTTTTTGAAGTATCAGTGTCTGACATTCGTATCCTATACGAACATAGGACTATAATCCTCCAAAGACTCTCCAGATACACAGAAATCTTGGAAAAAATTGAACATACCTGTGTTGGATGCATACCTGTATCCAACACTCACACTCTAGTCCGAGTAACATAGGATACGGTATCTTTTTCATAGTTTGGTTATTGTTTTGGTTTTGTCATTGTTGCATGTCAAGTGCATGGGATGAAAGATGACATTGTTACTTCCTAGTTGGACAAAGATACACTTAAGGATATTATTGATTTTTGGATTTTTGAGAGGTTTTAACTGTTTCCTGTTGTATTTATGCTGTTTTTCCTTTTACTTTTATAAATAAATAAAAAAATTTCCTTGTTTGATTTTTCCAACATTTTGTCTAGTTGATATTACTATTCGGACCTCTTATCCCTCTCGGTACCTTCTCATGCTTCACTTGTTAACTTGCAATTTTATGTTCCCTTGGCTTTAGGAGTTGCACTTGATCCATCAAAATGTAGTAAATTGAGTATGGATGAAAAGAGAGAACTTGTATATGAATTATCAAAGAGGACAAGTAGGGCCTCGGAAATGCTACAATCATGGAGCCGTCAGGAGATTTTACAGGTCCTATGCGCAGAGATGGGGAAGGAAAGGAAATATACTGGCCTGACTAAGCTGAAAATTATAGAAAACCTTTTGAAAATTGTAGCCGAAAATAATTCAGGGGATCATGAGGGTGTAACGGATCCTGAATCGCAATCGTCCCCAACAAGTGGCCAGAGAACATCCAAAAGGCAGAGGAAAGCTGATCATCCTTCCCGACTGCTCGTTCCAGTGAATGATCTAGGAACCAGTAATGGTGGCAATGACATGATTAATTCTATTTATTGCAAAAACTCGGCTTGCAAAGCTACCTTGAGACAAGAAGATGCATTTTGCAAGAGGTGTTCCTGTTGCATCTGTTATAAGTTTGATGACAACAAGGATCCTAGTCTATGGTTAATTTGTAGCTCAGATCCTCCTTTCCAGGGAAATTCTTGTGGCCTGTCATGTCATCTCGAGTGCGCTTTAAAACATGAAAAGTCTGGTATCGGAAAAGATAAACAACGTGCTGTTCTTGATGGGAGCTTTTATTGTGTAGCATGTGGGAAAGTAAATGATTTGCTTGGGTAAATACTCCTAAATGTTCTATCTGCTCTCTCTCTCTCTATATATATATATGACAAATTATCTCATCTGCCGCCTGTGGAGTTTTTAGACTCCACAAGTGGGGTTAGCAGGGTTAACACGTACTTCTTAGAGTATATTAGAAAAAAAAACTAATTTAAGAAAATGGGACATGTGGTAGCACTTAATCCTGCTTGTGGAGGTAAAAAAAACTCCACTACTGGTGTCTCAAAAAATGAACTCTATATATATGTGTGTGTGTGTGTGTGTGTGTGTGTGTGTGTGTGTGTGTTTCTTCTTTGGTATGCTGTTCTGTGAGTTTGAGTTTTTGTCCTTTATTTTTTCCTTTTTTGCTGTTGTGGTTTGCAATCTTTTGGTATTTAGAAATTATGGATATTAGTGGCAACCGTTAATTCTAGTACTTGTCATTTGCTAGTAATTTGTTTAAAGAAGATCCTAAATTTCTCTCTCTGATTGTTTCCATTTTGTACCTCATGGTTGTGATTCTATAAGCAATAGGAGATGATTGATTTGCTTATATAATTGGTATCAGAAAATATCTAATTTCCCGTTGATTATATACTGCAGCTCTGTTTAATCATGTGATAACAGCTTTATGGGGAAGAAAAATGTAATTCATTTTATTTTTTCCGAGTGAATGCACCTTGTTGTTGCCTGTTGATAGCTTCAGCTCTCCATCTATCCTTTTTCAATTCTTTCTAATTTTAATTGTTGTCAGTAACTTGAATTGTTTTCGCAATAAAGTACCAGAAAGGTTGACATATTACTAGCATTTGGCTCCTATGTTACTCAGACTCGGGTGTGAGTGTCGGATATTGATATGTTCAATTTTTTCTATAGTTTATCCTTGTATTTTAGAGGGTCCTTGAAGGATCATATCTGCATACCTATGTCTGGATATGTGCTGGACATGGGTACTTCAAGAAAAATGAAGGGTCGGAGCAACATAATTGGGGTCTGGTGATAGAATATTTAGGTTGCAGAATTTCCTTAAGCTCGGAACATTTAAATTTCAATGGACAACATAAAGGAAACTTTTCACAACAGAGAGAGGTTGATCTGGTGTGAAGGAGTAGCTTGCATGATTCAAAGGTCCGAATAAAAACCAAGATGCTGAAACCGAATATTAGCACTTAAAATCCGATGAATCTGGATAATTAGTTACATTGTTGCATGAATGATGAGAAACTATGGTGTAAACTAGAGTTGATATAGGTATCTATGATGCTCCAATTCTTCATTTTTCTTGAAGTTTCTGTGTCTAACACATTTTTGGACATGTGTATGGCAATATAACCTTCCAAGGACTCTTTGAATACAAGGAAAAACTTAGCAAAATTAAAGATACCATGTTGGATATATATTCGTATCTAACATTCACACTGAAGTCCGAATGACATAGATGAATACTCTAATGATAGGATACTATATTAGGAAGAAGGCTTATAAATATAAAATACTGAACCAAAAATATTAATTGTGCTTAATGATACTTCTGTTCTTTATTCTATCAAGAATGTTGATACACAGTCTGATCAAATCAGTTCCGATGTTCATTTAGGTGCTGGAGAAAACAACTGATGGCTGCAAAAGATACGAGGAGGGTGGACATACTATGTTATCGTATCTCTTTAGGCCAAAAACTTCTTAATAAGACTGAAAAATATCATAAGCTTTCCGAGATTGTTGATGAAGCTGTTAAGAAGCTTGAAGCTGAGGTAGGTCCATTAACCGGTGTGCCTGCGAAGATCGGCAGGGGTATCGTCAACAGGCTTTCTTCAGGACCTGAAGTTCAGAAACTTTGTTCTTCTGCGGTGAAATCACTGGATGAAATGCTTTTTAAGGCTATCTCACATTCTTCACCAAATAATTCAATACCAGGTAATCTTCAGCTTGTAGCACTCTTAGTTAAATGTGTTTCTGTAGCCTCATATCTATGTGACTTGGACTCAGGTGTGAGTGTTGAATTCGGGTGTCCAACATGGGTATGTTCAATCTTTTAAAGGTTTTTTCAGGAATTTAGTGAGTCTTCGGGGAACCATATCCCCGTACTCATGTGTAGAAATGTGTTAGACATGAGGTCGGACATGGGTACTTCAAGAAAATTGAAGAGCAGAGGCCTCAAATGAAGTGCTAATCATGTATAATATTTTACTCACATCATAAGTTTAACATTCTTTAATTTCAGCCATTGTATTTAAAAAAAAAATCAGTCATTTACTGCACAGTCACCTAACGTTTAAGTAAATTTTTTATGGGATTTTTTTTTAATTTATGTGTCAACTTGTCCTTCATTTTCAGCTGGGTGGAGTTCAAGTACTCCAGCAATAGTACGCTTCGAAGATGTTCATCCAACTTCCCTTACTGTTATTGTGGGTTCTGGAGAATCTTTACCGAACAGTATTATTGGTTGCAGCTTATGGCATCGCAAGGCTTGCGATAGGGATTACCCTGTTGAATCAACTTGTACCATGTTTGTGCCGAACACAAGGTTCGTTGTCACAGGGCTGACTCCAGCTACCGAGTATTGTTTCAAAATATTGTCCTTTAATGGTACAAGGGAGTTTGGTCCATGGGAAGCTCTGATTTCGACAGGTTGTAGTGGGGATGAAGTCGCAAGCGGCCCAATGATGGAAAGAAGTGAAAGCCCGGCAACCAACTTTAGCAGCCTTTCTAATCCATCTTCGGTGGAGGATGAAACTAATAACATTACTCCATACAGTGATCAGAATGATGATCGGGCGGACAATTATGTTATATATTGCAAGGATACGGATAAAATTGTTTCCACGAATCTATCTAGTGGTGCTATTGACTGCACTGTTCTTGGTGGAGATGGAATTCCGCCAAAAGCGGTTCCTGTCTCGGGTGAGGAACGTGCCATGGAGATTGTTGGTCCAATGCCTGATTCTGATGCACTAAATGTTGAGAAAAAACACACGGCAGATGATCCAATTACTGAGGAGACAAGCATGGATAATGGCTCCGATGCCCCTGTTCTGACTGGTACTGACTGTGTGCCGTTTGTCGGCTGCTCGGAAGTTGGCTTGCCTATTACTCCCTCCAGGATGGAAATAATAGTCAAAGATGGACAAGGAAGAAGTAGGAGATCTAAATCTAGCAACAAGGTTATGGAGAATGGGATTGGGAAAGGAGAAGATCCTCAAGACGGAAGCACGTCAAAGAAGAGAAGTGGAGAAAGGCAGGATGAAGAATGCATGGAAAACGGTCTCTCAGATACGGATTTCGAGCATTACGTGAAGGTGATCCGATGGTTAGAGTGCAAGGGACATATCGAGAAGAACTTCAGGCAGAAATTCCTCACCTGGTACAGCTTGAGAGCAACCCCACAGGAGGTGAGGATTGTGAAAGTCTTTGTTGATATCTTCATTACTGATCCGGCATCCCTTGCGGAGCAGCTTGTTGACACATTCTCAGATTGTATCTTGACCAAACGATCATCTGTCGTACCTGCAGGATTTTGCATGAAACTTTGGCATTGACATGAGCGGAGGTTCATGCTGAGAGCTACTAGTTTTTGAGTGCAAATCTGCTAGGGTTTGTGTTAGCTTTTAATTCTTTAGACTCATTTAACATTCTTCATTTTTAGACTGTCACCATGATTTACTTTTTTTACCATTATCAGCTTTTGTTAGGACTATTTAAGAATGCCTGAATTCTTATCCCTTTTATATTGACACTTCTTGGCTCAATCACTTTGGTTTCAAGTCCCAATGTTGTTTCCATTTCATTCATTAATAATTTCATTAACATGTCTCAACACAAATCACAGTGATCAAGTTAGAATATTTGTTTGAATGTTGGTGTCTCGTGTCTTGGGGCAGCTAAAATCTTGAAAAGGGTCGGTTTATGTTAACAGCCATACTGTCATGGTCCATACCTACTTGTAAGGTATTGTTTCATTGGATTTCACAAGTTGAAATGGTCTAGACGCTAGTATATCTAGTTGAACTCTTGTACACAACCGATGTGAGATTTAGTTATGACATCCTTCCAACTTCAACGAAGGATCTACTATCTTTAGTGACACATTAGTAGTATTCAGAGTCAACTTTGATACCAAATGTTACAGATCATATCAACATGCAAGATATTATCCGCTTCAACTTATTGAATTTTTTGATTTTGTCCACAAAAAGCTTTTCATAGATTAAAAATGATGTGAAAGCTTATATACTCAAGTCGAATTCTAATACATAACAGATGTGAGATTCAGAATTTCTCTGCAGGCCTTGACGTAGCATATAGAACATATTGGATTGTTAATTAGTTAACCAAAAGCTCGTTCAATCTTCCATTGGCTAAGAAAGTGATTATTTAGTTATTAGATACATATTGGATTGCTGGGCGGCAGCCCACTATCCAATTTATTTGGTTCTTCTATGTTTCAAATTTAAATTTAAGTATTAAATACGTGTATTTTTAATTTATATTTCATAATTTTGACGATTAAAATTTATGGCAGAAAGGACAAGCTATCTTGTAATTTTACCTCACTCGATAGGTCCAACTTAAAATGGGTTGAAACTAAATATAATTTTTTTATTTAGATCAACCGCTCAAATCACTATTTAGTTGATAAATTTTTTATTTAAATTTAATTATAAAATTATATAAATATTGATATAAAACATTATTTAATAGCAACTCTAGCCAATACTACAAGTCAACTCAAATTTGAGCCTTGATAAAAATCTTTAAAAAAAAAAATTCAAGTAGCAATACAGCCCGACCATGAACACCTTAGCTCACATTAGCTATGAAACATCAAAGTAGTGCCTCAAAATAGGTGCGGAAGTAAGGGGGAGGGGGGGGGGGGAACAGCACATCAAATGCTGACAAATGGTTCTAGCCATTCAACTAAGAACATGCAACACCTTACCACATCCAAATCCAGCAGTTGTGATTACTTAGCACCGTGAGATGCCACGTATTAATTCAAGTACTAGAATTTTGAGAAATGTCACTAAGGGCACCATGCAAAGAGCTCAAAGCTAAACCCAAAATTTAACTCAGTTAGTTTATACAGTCACTCTTTAAAATGACATCGAGCAAATATGAATTCAACTCTCAGCATTCATAATCCTTCATTTGTCTTCAAGTTGCAATTTCTTTTGTAAAAAAAAAAAAAGAGCTCAAAGCCTCTTTGGCAAAACAACCGACTAGCAATCTGCAAAAAAAAGAAACTATGATTAAAATCCAACAAAATTTTACTCAAATAAGGTTCATTTATCACGTCTAATCCAAGGGGCTCAAAAGTTTACTCCCATCTCTTCTATGTATAATTAAGGATGTGTTATCCAATGAAATCCTTATATTGACCAAGTTACCCCAAATATAATCAAGAAAATCTATAAAATAGAACAAGAATCAAATCATAGTAACTTTTGATCAAAGAGATAGATTGTAATTTTTATATATTTAAGAGTATTTTAAGACATTCTAACCAGTTAGTGGTGTACATTTACCAAGCATATAGGTCTAGGAGAAATTTATAAATACCAATTATTTTAGTTGTAGTTGCTTTTGATAACATTAACCATCTGATTGAGGCGATATAAATTGAGATATGATTGGTACCATTGTTTCTCTCTGTTTTTTAATATTATCCCTTATTTCCCTGTGCTTTCTTCATCTCCTCCTCTAATTCATTTGTATCCTATTTCTTATGTTTTGCCTCCTTTGTATTGCATCATGGCTGGAAATAACGAAGTTTGAATAGAGATCAGAAAGAATATCACTAAACATGAGGCAAGATCCCTAAGCTTCACAACTACAATTACTCGGTTGCATCACAAACTTAGGAAGCAGGGGAAAGGTGAAAAAAATGAAAAAGAAAAAAGGAACCTTAGCTCAATACCTAGGATTTCTTGATTGCATTAGATAATAAAGAAGAAATAAAACCTAAGGTTCCTTGTAAGTCACTGCTAAGGTTGACTGCATCACACATAATAACAAAGCATAAAGCTACAAATTCTCTAATATAAAACTATATCTCAATCAGTACATTGATTTCTTAATCAAAACGTAATGGAATAAGGAAAAACCCATGACTAAGATCCTAAACCCTAATCTAAATGTAAAACACCAAAGATAACTCTAAATCTACAAAATATTACGATCAAGTCCTGTATAGAATAAAGTAACAAATTAAAATCTTAAGTTGTTAATCCCTCGGTGTGGATTAGAGAGGGTAGAAATCTATTATTGCTGAAAACTCAGATAGAGTATTCAAGATGATACTTCTACTGGTGCTTGTCTCGGCTGTTAACTTAGACCAAAGAGGATTGATAAGCTATTTTGCTCCGACTCCATAGTGAGTGTTGGACATGTATATGCAATCCAATATGGGCATATTCAACTTTTTCTCAAGTTTTTCCAAAATTTAAAAGTTCAAGGCCCCATTTCCTCTTTGAGAAATTAAATATGTGTCCAACATGTGAAGGTTCAGCCTTCATTTAATCTAAAATAATATATACCCCAGCATAGTGAATCAAGGAAGTCAAGACAATATACCGTCAGTTTTGAACCTTGTAACGAACTCACCAAGCTTTAACATCTTCAAAGATGAATGCTGGTTGAAATCTTTCTGGCATCAAATATCATGAAACATATGCCTTGATTTTCATGCCAGCACTCAAAATGGATGACCATCCCAGTGCTAGGAGGATGACAGACCTGTATGCAACAGCAACTTTGGATAGACTAAGGCTCAGTTTGAAAATATAGCACACACAAACACGCACAAAGCTATAGTACAACCACTTGGTTTAAATCCTAAACTGAGAAATTATCTCGTCCATTGTGAGCGAAGTTTTTAGACTCCAAAAGACTAGTTAGCTGGGTGACAAATACCGCTTAGGCTTATTTAAAAAAAAAAAAAAATAGAACATGTGATAGTCTCTTAGCTCAGCTTTTGAAGTTAAAAAACTTAAGTCAGTGCGTATAAAGACGAACTCGTCCTAAAGATACTAAAATCAATAAGAATTCTTATTCAATAAAGCGATGACTCAGATTGAACAGTAACTCAACTAAACCTCAAATGCCAGAGAACAAACAATTTATTTGCTATGCAATAGACTCCTCAAGAGGAGTTAGCTGGATAACAAATACCCTTAGGATTATTTAAAAATAATAATAATAACGTGTGGTAATTTTTTAACCCAAACTTGAGAAGTATCAATTTATATAAAATTGAACCCACCCTAAGAATGCTAAAATCAATGAGAATTCTTATTCGATAGAGCAATGACTTGGATTAAACAGTAACTCTACTAAACTCAAATGCAAGTAAAACAAATTATTTGCCTTAAAACTAGTTATTTTCAATATTAGTATTCCTTGTTTTAATACTAATAATACAAAGAAAGATCAAATGATATAACTTACCTAGGGACTCATTCGAAGCTCAATAACTAAACAGATAAACCAACAAGCGTCCGCTTAGAATAACACAAAATTGAGAAAACCCACAGCAAAGAAAATCATTCAACAAAACAAGTATCCAAATCAGAAAAATCCTAACCTTGAAAATGATTTCAATCAATCGACAAATTCTAGCGATTGCGCTCAGCCGGCAATGGCCGATTAAACCCGCCTCTTCGATTCATATACTGCCTGGGCTGCCGCTTAGTTACAGCCCGAACTCCACTAACATCAGCCCCGGGCACATGTGTTCCTTTGGTTGAATCAAAACCAACTGGAATCCCTAACTTCTTCATCATCTCCATCTCATCCTCCTCTTCTCCATTTCCATTTCCATTCTCATTCTCATTATTATTATTATTCTCTTTCTTTTTCTGCTGCCCTTTGGCTATCTCGTCCACAAAATCCGACACCGCCTTTTGCCTATCTTTCTCCCTCTCCTCACTTCCATGGCGGTGCCGTTTCCTAGGAGGTTCCACTGATGGTGTTCGGTGCCGGTTCCGGTGATGACGGTACCATTCTCGCTCGGGGGAACGCGTTCGAGAGCGCGTGTGACGAGACCGGGTGCGCTCCGGTGTACGGGATCTCCTGCTGCGTGTCCGTTCTCTGTCTCTTTCTCTCTCGCGGTCGCGTTCGCGGTCATCTCTGTCGCGTCGGCGTTCTCGGTCGCAGTCGCCGTCACGGCCACGGTCACGCTCGCGTTCTCGATCTCTGTCTCCGTCGCGATCCCTCTCGGGTTGCCTGTCGCCGACTGACATTGTGAACGATAGTGGCCAGTGAGGGAGGGGATGGCGTCCGCCGGCGGCGAAAGGAGTAATAATTTTAAGAACGGAGATTTTTATAAATCCCGGAAGTTCTAAACCCTGTCTTATCTCGGTTAGTAGTTTTGACCTCCAATTTTTTTAAAATTTTAAAAAATGTGTAAAACGTAAGCAATTTCAATTTGCAAATCCCGTTAGAGCAAAGGGAAAATATCGCCAATGCCACCTGAAGTTTATTAAATCTTTTAATAAGGTCCCTATATTTTTAAAAATGCATGTTTGAATACTTAAAGTTTGTTCTGTTTATTAATATAATTAATACAGTGCCTATTGTAACGCCATTAAAATTTTTAAAGTATTAAGTCTTACAGATTTTGGATGGATATCAGATAAGGAAGATGAAGAGTAGATTAGTACATATTTTATAAAATTTAAAGAGAAATGCTAGAATTTGATTCAAATTCAAGTTGGAAATCGTTTTTATTGTAGTAAAATGTTATTAGTTAGAGATTATTTGATCATTAAATTTATTTAATGAGTAAATAATCTTACTAAGTTAAAAATCTCAGTGAGTAAAAATTTTTAATAATCAAGTAATCGATTATATATATATATATATAGAATAAGTCTCGATAGTTAGAATTTTTTGATAGAGATATAAATCTTGTGGTAGATCAGAATATTAAAAAAATCATCTATTTTTTAAATTAAACTTTTATACTTTTATTAAAATCAAATAAGTTCGTATCGTTTAATTTGGACTAACAAGTTACAAGGTTAAAAATTTATTTAAATGTAAAAAAAAAATGCAAAGGAGCTCATCTAGACAAAGTGGTAAAGTTGATGAGTTTTTTAAATTATTTTATGTTTTCATATAAACCTTAAATTTCTTTCTCAATTAATTTTAATTTTTATTTATTGATTTTGATAAGTTAATTATATTTTACTTTAAATAGTAAAACCTCTCTCAAATAATATTAATTTTTACTTGATTTAATTTTGAATAAATTAATTATATTTGTTTTTAATAATTGAAATATATGTCAATTAATTTTATTTTATTTTTGTTTGACCTAGTGCACTGTAAATATTAGTTGATGTAGATGAATGATTGATTAGTTAAATGGGGCTTAACCAACATAAACAATAAAACTGGTTCATGCTTTATTAGAGAAACAATGATGCTATAATTTAAAAATAATATTTAAGATGACACCTAATTTGAAAGTTAATTAGCTACAAAGTGAAATAATATCTTAAATCGAATTAAATCACAAGCTTAGCAGATAACATTTAATAAATTTGATATTCAAATTTTAATTTTTATAATTATTTTTTTTTATCTCGGACTTATTTTCTAGCAAAGAAAAACTTTTACTTGATATGATGCTTTTTTGTTTTGTGTCAAATTATGAAGTTGGTCCCTATACTCCATTTATATTAGAAATTTAGTCCTTGAATAATAATTTTTTAAAATTTAATATCTTGTGTTTTATTATTTTATAAATTGAATCAAATTGATTACGGAAATGACAATATACCAAATTTTGACAATTTTAACGTGACATTTGACTCGGATGACATAAGATAATCTGGGTGTTGACTTTAATCCTATACTATAAAAATTACGAATTTAATTATTTTACAATAATTCATAGAATGCATATATAACACAGGTATGTTCAATTTTTAAATTTTTTTTCATATATTTGGAAACTCATTAACTCATGCCTGAATATGTCGGACATAAACGTTAGATGCTAGCACTTCAAGTGACTGAACAAGAGCCATTTCCACCCCAGTTTAAGTATTCGTACGTTAATCTTAAACCACCCAACAGTTGACAGTTTGGCCAACAAAATGAACCGATAAGATGAAGGTTGCATTTGCCCGGATGCATATCCATGCACGAGAGAGGGGACAAAAAATGCATGAATGAGAAACTAATGCTGCCAAATAATGTTTTTGGTAACATAATAATACATAAAAGAGTATGTCATCGACGGTCCATATTAATCTCGATGCTAGAGATTGGCTCTAGTTAAGAAGATTACACAACTCCTAGCCTAGTACAGAAAGAAGTTCAGTTAGTTGCAAAAGAAGTTATAGAAGCACATACAGTGAGCTGATCCGATCCGATCCCCAGATGTCAACAAAGTTTCCTTCAAGAATCGAAATGTCTTTCGGCCACCACACGCATCCTCACTTGGGGCAAGTTCTGCGGAACAGCAAAATCCATAGCGTTTAGAACTGCTGCAACTGTTCATTTTTCTTGAAGTACTTATGTCCGGTGCACATATCTGGACATGGGTATAGGATATGATCCTCCAAGTAACCTCCAAATGCATGGTAATCTTGGAAAAAATTGAAGATACTTATTTTAGACACATGCACGTGCCCAACACTCACACCCAAGTCTGACTAACCTAGCTCATTACTTACGTGTATATATATATATATATATATATAAATAACTTTTGAAAAAGGAAAACATTAGAAAAAGAGGGGACTTGAAAATTTTCATTACTTGACCAAGAAGTATGCTACACAATCTGCATTTTGCTCGATATTTCTTTCACTTTTACACCTTCCTTTTCCTGCAATAAAAATAATTTAAAATGTTTAATTAAGTTAATATCCTAAGCATCAAGTAGCTGCGATGGAAATGACAAGAAGTAAATTTAACATAGCGAAAACAATTACATGAACAGCCTTTCACAACAAAACATCAATGTCACTTCCGAGGTGTGTCTCTAATATAACTAAAAGCAATGCCCTTGAATAGGCTTAATCACCTATAGATATTAGATTGATAATATAAAATCATATAGTAATCTGAGTAGCGCTTCCAGAAAACAGGGTGAAATGTGGTACCCACAGCCTATGTTAGTCGGACTCGGATGTGAGTCGGGTATGGGTACGTGCCATATACGAGTATGTTCAGTTTTTTCTAAGTTTTTCCATGTATTTAGAGGGTTCTAGGAGGGTCATATCTCCACACCTATGTTTGAATATGCATCAGACAAAGGTGTCGGGCATGGTTACTTCAAGAAAACAAAGAGTCAGAGCAACATAGACCACAGCATGGGTTCAAACTTCTCTATGTTAATGAAAAAAGAATAAATGCATATACAAGAGCATTGCAAGTATAGGAAGACCAGCCTGGAGATTTATGCATGATGTACCAAACATATGCATTTTGTTCTATCTCTGTTCTTTAATTTTTATTCCCTCTTTAACCGGCCATTCTAACCAAAAGGTCAAAGCTTACTATGATTAGGATAGAATATCACTTAACTAAAGCAGCTCTAGAATGTTATAAAATGCTCTCTTGCCATACCCAAATTCACTAAAAGTGAAAATCCAATCATTAGGACATCGTTAGAACATAACTAACTTGTTTAGTTGTCTACTAAAGATTCAAAGTGAAAGAAAAAGTATGGTTTATTCTTTTAGGATTAAGGAGTGAGTCTTCGAGTTCCAAAAAGGAAATACAACATTTTCCAGGTCACAATAAGAAACCATAATAGTATTGCAATCTGTCCTTACAACCAATAGCAGTTCAATTAATAATTTTGCAGACATATGATGTTAAAAACTATGTTGCTCCTACTCTTTTTTTCTTGAAGTATACCCATCCAACACCCGTGTGTACATATCCAGACATGGGGTATAAGGTTATGATCCTCCAAGGACCAATACATGGAAATATTGGGAACAAATTGAACTACGTCCATCTCAGACACGTATCTGTGCCCAACACTTACACCCAAGACTAGTAACATAGGTTAAAAATACTTCCATCAGTCTTTAAAGTTAACACATAAATATGGAAGTTATAAAATCATGAATAGATTATCAAGCTAGACATAATTTGCTGCATCCAATAACATTTAAAGGTCCGGAAGATAAAGAGAAGAAGCTCCCCAATGTTGTGGATAAGCTTGAGGAACAAACCGTGCACGACTTCAATCTAAATGTAGTTCAGAACTTCAGTAAAGGGTGATATATGTTGGGGTTAGGTCAAGATAACCTTCCAAGGGAGGATTGGAAAGGGAGATCAGAGACTTTGCCCAGGGTTCCAAATGAAAAATGAACTGAAGAGATAAACAGAGACAGTTCCAAATCTAAAAGCTCTTGACATTCAACTCAATTACGGCCAAATCAAAATGGATTCTTTGCTTTGTCCAAAGGCTTTTAGTTACAAGCAGCAAGGATCCTTTAATTTTTTTTTTTATTCGAGGACAAGCAACCAAAACACTTCGATTCAAGTTCAAACTGTGTCCCCTCCCCCATAAAATATCATGCACTGATATCTAGCCTTCACACGAACTAATTTCAACTCCATGACAATACCTACTGCACCAAGCAAGTCTTCCACACAAGCTAAACAAAAATACAAGTGAAATCTTGATGAATGTTACAGTATTTTTACTTAATAAATTGACTAGATTTTATCATCTGCAATGCATCCTCAAAGCACTACTTCATGTCTAAGAAATTTCCATTTTACCACTATTCTAGAGTCTTCAAAAACTGGTTCGAGATAGCAATCACCAATGAATACAACCGTAAGCTGAGAAATCAAGTTTAAAATATTATTCTTTAAGTGCAATAATGACATAACTCGATCCATGAACACAAGGGTTAGGTATACAACAATACTTGAAAGGTTTTATACGTGCAAAATCTACTTTAGAGACTGGTAAGCCCCACCTTTTATCTGGAAAAATGAATCCCTTTACCGCTTTCTACTCAATCTAGAACCATTTCCTCTAAACATCTAAAGATGCTGAATTGTTTCCTCGCTTCCGAAACACCAAAAACCATATGCAAACATAATTTCACATATAACATGGCCATATAATCCAAGAAGGGAATGAAGGAAGGACATTATGCTTCCTTAACTAAGATTAAGAAACAAACTTTAAACTAATTTTAGAGACCAAAAGACTCGGAGCATAAAAAAAGGGGTCCAATTGCTTAGGCTCACATAATGTGAATCTAGATACTCAGACTCGAGTATGAGTGTCGGACATAGATATATCTTGGACATCGGTATGTTCAAAATTTTTTTAAGTTTTATATCCAAATATGCATTGGACAGTGGTACTTTAACAATAATGAAAAGTTGCAGCATCATAGACGCGAATGATATAATAAGGATATCATTGTTTATAATCCCCCTCCCCCCAAAAAAAAAGGCAATTGCTTATAAGCTACTCCACAATTACATTGAGCAATACTTTGATTTAACCAAACCCAGCAATAATACCAAACTAAAGGAGCTAAAAGTTATGATCCGAAAACTTAATTTTTCCCTTGAAAATGCGCCATCGAACGAATTTATTAACACTTACCAATCCGTTGCTCTCATAATAATCGTCCAATGCCCATTGATATTTTGACTGATTTAAGCCAAACCAGCGAGCTAAATGGTCATCTAAGCTTGAATGAGCTGTAAAACATTAACAAAGAAAGCTTGAATTAAAGTGTAGCTTATCCACCACGATAATATGAGCTTTCATAGATAAAACCCATTTCATTTCCGTTTTTGAACTTTAAATAAAAAATGCATTATGATTTAACCCCGGAAAATTGTTTCTAAAAATAAAAGAAAAAAGGAGAAAAAAAATAGATAGATACCATTTTGGACTTTAAAGGCAGCGTTTTTAAAGTAACCCAAAAGGGAGGCATGACCATCAGAATGGGAAGCAACCAAAGACTTATCAAACTGTTGAGGCGGCGGCTGGACGGGAGGAGGAGGACGCGCCACCACCTTGCTGGGACATTGAAAGAGCGGTGGTTCAGTGGATGTAGTAGGGGTAGAAGGAGGGGTAATGAAGACAGTGTAAGGGCCGATCTTGCCGATCATGGGCGTAGGAGTTGAAGGGTCTTTGTTGATTGCCATTTTTCTAACAAATCGAGAAACAGGAGAGACAGTGTTGAGAGTGAGAGAAAGAAAGGGACAGCTGAGAAGAACAGTGTCTCGCAGCCCAAGTGGACGAAAGATTGTATTGTTTACGACATCGGTACTATACATACTATTCTCAATCTTTGTCTACTTCAATTATTTCATTTATTTAGATGGATGAGATTAAGTTTCATAGGATTAAAAACAGCAATAGGCGTGGAGTTAATTATTATAATAATAAAATAAGATATATCTTTTGATTTAAATATAATATTAGTAATAAATAAAAATAAAAAATAGTTATTAAAGTATGTGTATATATAATAAATTGTTAATATTTATTAAAATTATATTTATATTAAATAATAAATATAAATAAAAGTAATGCATAATAATTAAAATTTATTAAATTATATTTATATTAAAAATAAATTATTAAAATTATATTTTATTAAATAATAG
>JBBYHO010000020.1:1419134-1431272 GCA_038382025.1 Adansonia gregorii | reverse complement strand
TAATTATAGAGGTAATCAAACAAGGCAGTGACATCATTTTAATTTAACAATCATAAAATTGGATCAAACAATAGAGGCACCAAGGCAAAAATTTTCACCATATTATGATCATTGTCGGATTTTCTCATTTTATTTAATCATATTGAACCGCATGGTAAAATGTAATTAAAAATGTCAATGTTAATTATAAACAGCACATAAAATAATTAAAATATTAAGAATATTAATTCGTAAAAAAAATAATAGTATTTGTTTAGATATTTTGAATTCAATAACAATACTGCTTGATAACCAATAGACTTATTTATGGGTTCGGTTATTTATTTGAATTTAAAAGATCATATAATATTTTAGAGGATTTGGGAAAAAATATTAAGTCACAAAAAAAAAAAAAACTTGGACAAAACACCGAGGTCCTTTTAAAAAATGAATTGAACCTTGGTCTAGCCTAATCTATTTTTAATTATATATAAATGAACACAAACATTTACTCTCTTAATTATAATATGTTAATATTACTATTAATATGTATATTTTACTTTAATATTTTTAATATAATTATTAATATTTCTATTTTGTTATTTTATATTTACTAATAACTTCTATTTAATAATATTTGTATTTTATTATTTTATATTTAACAATAACTTAAATTTGATTTATTTATTGGTTTATTTGTTTAAATTTGGTTGTACATTGTCTATGAATAATTTTTTAACTGTTCATTTACCCATAGACATTTATTTAATGTTCACAAATAAATTTATTTAATTTTAACAAACTGAACTCAAATATACCCCGCGTTAAACAAACCTAACTCAAATACATTTTAAAAATTCTTAACAAACACAAATCAAGCTCAAACTGATACAAAAATAAATAAATGAACAAGAAAGCCTACTTGCTCAAACCTGGGATTCATTCACAGTACACAAGCGCATCCAACACATACAATGGCTCATTGACAATGACCTTTCTCTTCAAATATTAAAAATTATTTTTATATTATATTTTTTAAATTAAATTTTAAAAATTTTAATTAATGCATAGTAACTCAAAATCTGGCTGGCTTGAATTACAAAATAATTTTTGCCTAAATCTGACTCGTAGACAAGGCTAAACAGACTTTGTAGTGTATTAGGATGTAATTTTAATTTATGAAAAACCCCTTTAACCCAAAAAGAAAAAAAGAAAAGAAAAAGAAACTCTACTCCCAAAAAAAAAAAAAAGTAAAACCCCACACAGTTAAAATTGAGAAATTCTTACAAAGCGTGGCTGATGTTGGGACCATTCGACAGCCCATGGGCACTGATAGCTCATTAGACTTATCCATTCTTATTTGAATTAAAAAAATAACTCAATTAATTTACTCAACCTAACTCGATCTAATAAAAAAAATTAACAATCCGAAACCCAAAAAAAACTTGAACTAGAACAATTAACCCAAACTCAAAATGATCAAACTCGAAAAACTTAAGTATTATACCACCCAAACTGTATTAACTTGAGTATTAAATCCTATTGACCCGAAATCGAAACAATTTTAACTTAAAATGACTCGAAAAAGAAGTGATACAAACCCAAGATGACCAAAACCGAAATATCTAAACGCAAAAATAACCCAAAATTTTAAAAACCTAAAACAACCTAACTCAGATTGACTCAACCCAACTCGAAACCAACATGATCCGCCGATTGACATGTCTATTGCTCATCCACAGCAGAAATAACACTTTCAACATCATCAAGAGATAATATGGTAACAATAATAACAGTGATCGTTCACTTTATATTTTATGAAATAGCAGTAAATACAATAACAGCAAAGTAGAGCTGTTCATGGATCGATCCGAATTGAAAAAAAATTTCTGTCCAAACCCAACTCAATAAGAGCCAAGTCTGTCGGACCGATAATATTCCCTTTATAGTTTATGAAATAGCAGTAAATACAATATCAGCTAAGTCAAGTGTTCATATGTAGATCCAAACTAAAAAACTCTTTATCCAAACCCAATCCAATACATACCGGATCTATCCGGTTGGACAAGTAAGCCGGCCCTTGAACGGGGCTATGGCAAAAGAACAACCTACTTTGGCACAAGAGGAGAATTTCATATAACATAATGAGTAAATTCAATTTTAAAAGCTTTTTTGTTGTTTAGTTTGGGTCTGTCCACTTTGACATTTCCCCAAATATAGTCATCAATTTGCAGTTTGGTTGAAAAACAGTGTCATCATCCGAGGAAGCAAACACATTATTCGACAATGTCCTAAGCTACTCTCATTAATCCATCCTTTTCTTCAACCAACAAAAATCCAGGAGTTTCAACAACATTGTCCCCCCCCGGATTCATCCACAATATGTTGCATCATAATACCTGCACACGTAGGTTCTCATTATAAACAAATCCGAGTGGTCAGTAAAGGAGAAAAAAAAAATTTCATCAACTTAATTATCTTAAGACAATTAGCAACGAGTGAGCAAAGCAGAATCAATTGCAGCCTATGTTACTCGGACTAGCATATGTATTCAAAATGGGTATGTTTTTTAATTTTTTTCATGTATTTGGAGGGTCTTTGGGAGATCATATCCCATACCTATGTCGAAAATGTGTCGGATAAGAGTATCGGACACTGGTACCAAAAGAAAAATGAAAAGTCGGAGCAACAACGATTGCAGGTAACTCAAAAACAGCACTATATCCACTAATAAAACAAGATCAGGGACAAATACTGTTCTTATCTTCTACTTATAAATGATATAACAGCAATTGAGCATATACCTGTAAAAAAACTATGACGCTGACTGCAAACGACGACAAAGCCAAAAATTACGGCTACTTAAGAACATAGAGATATATATATATATATATCCGTATGGTTGAAATGAAATCCGTTCCATTGAAACACATCAAAGAAAAAGAATGACAATTAATGCACTAAACTTTAAAGTTCACCTTGATTTTCCCAAATTTGAGGTTCAGTTGCTATTCGGGCTTGATAACAATATTGCGGACAAGAGACCAAAAAGAGAAAAAAAGCATGGAAGTAGCATAACAGAGTAATGGCGGATATGGTAGATGGATTCAGGCGTTCACGACAAATGCAGAAAGATAACACTAATGACCCAAACCATTACATATTGGCCAATAAGCAAATTATCACCTGATATGGACTAAAACCAAATAGAATTTAAAGCTATATTACTTAAACTCAGGTGTGAGTGTCAAATACAGGTATATTTCCAACAATTTTTTCAAAGTTTTTTCACGTATTTTGACGGTCCTTAGAGGATCATATACCTATACCTATGTCTGAAAATGTGTCAGGACATGAATGTCGGATATGGGTACTTCAGAAAAAATGAAGAGTTGGAGCAACATAAATTTAAAGTACTGCTTCTAAACATTCAGCATAATTACCTGTACACATATTGACCACATTAAAGGATATTTCAGCTGCCCTGAAGGACCCTCTGAGGATCAAGTTGGCCGCTGCAGTAACTGGAAGGGACAGCAGAAAGTTCTTGTCTTCCTCTCCATTCCTCACCAGGTTTCAATGTGATAGGTTTCTCAATGGCAGCAGCCTCCAGACACAACATATGCTTGTATTCATCGTCTCCGAAATCAGCCATAGCCTTTGCCTTTTTATCCCAGGGATTCCACACAACTGCATGCAAAAGAAAGAAAGAATATTAGTGCAAACAACAGCTTCTGGATATTAACATATGAAACGGCAATTCAAGCGACTCTTTAGCGAATTGTTTTTTCTGCATTTCATAAATGCAAATACTACCAGAATTTAGTATATCTACAAGAGCTGATAAAAAAATCTCAAGCCCAAGTTCACAATAACTAGATAGATCTGAAAAGAGAAAGAGGAAGTATGTCCCACAACTAGATGAAATCATCTAACAATAATCCATAGAAAAGGTTTTCATAGATTGATAGTGATTGGTGGAAATGTCATACCCAGTGTAGACAACTCAAACTCTAAGTCATAAGTCATTTCAAGAAATTTTATGCCTACGAAAAAAGACAGTAGTTCCTCTAGTATTAAGTAGTAATGAACAACAAGATAAAGCTTTATTTTCAAGAACCTCACCAGCATCAGGGAGCCCATCTTTGCGTACTACGAAGGTTCTCTTCTTTTCATGATCCAGAATCGCAATTTTAGTAGGAGGGCTGAGGTATATCTTGTCCACCTTTTTAAGCACATATAAGAATATGTAAACGGCAAACAAAATATAAATGTGAGCGGATTGAGAGATAAAGTCATCATGAACTCACTTCTGATTCAAATGTTATTGCATCTCCTTGTTCAGTAAAACGCTCCTTGTTCTGTAAGTTATCCAGATAATCAAGTGTCTCTAGTCCTTCAACACGAACTTCACTGAACACAAACAAGTTATTTAAAAACCTGATAATATGAGCCCATCAATTGCTCGATAATAATGGTATGGTCATGACATTAGACAAATATCGAATCACCAACAAACATGTTCTACCATGAATCACTTTTACCAGTTGAGGTGCAATACCATAGTAAAAGAGAAGAAAGAAGCACCGATTCCATTAGCAACCATATCAATAATTAGCTAGATGATTTAATGAATTTCAAGATCATTACTTATCCCAAAGAAAAAAAAGAAAAGAAAAAAAAGAAAAAAAATAACTTCTAAGATGATTAGCATTTTGCCAGATGAATTTTAAACAATCTGTTAATGAAGGCCTACATTTTTACAACAACAATAAAGCTTCACAGATCATCTCAGTGAGGATTCAAGAATGAAAATTTATCCTAAAGTCCAAATATCTGCTTGCACAATAACTTCATCAATAAGATTTGTCATTAGATGGTTTTTAATTTGTTTGTTTGGGATGAGATAGCGTTGCACAAGGGCATTAATAAGAAGGACCATGCAGTAAAAAGAATTTGAGGAAAACCTGGAGAAAACATGAGATAGTAAAATTTGATGTAAGATTGAGACAAACAGATAGAAAGACAAGAAAAACGTTAATAATAACATATTTTACTGGTTCACTTTAATTTAGGATTGCCTTCGATCAGTAGTCAGGGTAAGTCAGTAATATCTGGATCCCAGCCATAGTTTCTAGTATGGGGTTTAAAGTAGAAATTGATGGTCAACAGTGTAGACAAGTTCTCATCAGGAGTTAAAACTCCTACTAGAGTTAAGAATTCTAGAAGTCCAGAAACCTATTTAATAGCAAATGGGAAGTGAAGAAGGTTTCAGTCCAGAAGCTTTTATAGCTCGCTGTTGAAGCAGAAGGAAAATTGCGGTGTAACTACCTATATTTATCATTTTTTGATATTACTATCTATTGATTTTTATAGTTCATTCACATTTATTCATTTGTCTTTCAGTTGAATCTAACCTGCATGCCCTGTCAGCACCTGGCATTTTGTTTTCAGCAGTC
This sequence comes from Adansonia gregorii, assembly GCA_038382025.1. Lineage (NCBI taxonomy): Eukaryota > Viridiplantae > Streptophyta > Magnoliopsida > Malvales > Malvaceae > Adansonia > Adansonia gregorii. Next base: position 1,425,834 of record JBBYHO010000020.1, on the reverse strand, counting down.
TAGAAGCCCTAAAATGTATCCTTTCAATTTATGATTCCTAGAAGTCTTACATTTAGGATCATAAATTGTCTCATACAGCATAAACCTTTAAACACAAATAGATTAACACTAGTTAACCTCCTGGTGCGCATCAAGCACGGACCCAAGTGTTTAGGTAACATGGAGAAAAGGAAGGAAATTCCATTTCTTTATGTGTATACGTGAATGGACAAAAAGATGACTATCAAGTAACAAATCTAAAATTGATGTTTTGTGTCCAAAGTTTTTATGTACCCGACAAATTAGAAGCAACAAATTAAAACAAAATGCAGAACTGGACCCATCAGGATGTAACAATCTACTATATTAGGTGTGAACATGTATATAACCAACACTGGAGCAGATGTATGGACCGTAGACCTGCCCATGGGCCGTGCTACCGCCAGCCCGAGCCTTTGACATAGCTTTTCCTATTTCGGGTCAGGCAAGCCCAAATTACTATTTAATAATACAAAACTAATTTCTATTTAAATTCAATTATAATAAATATAAACATTAATATAAAAATAATTTTTTATCGGGCCTGGCCAACAAATCTGAAAAAATTTCGGATCATGGCCCAGCCTCTGGGCACCTCTAGTATGGAGCATATGGATGAAGCTAGGAATAAGAAAAGTTGCGTTCTTCCAGATTTGGAATAACATAAAGTTATAGAGTTGCCATATATTAAGAGGCATTCTTGTGAGGTACAGGTTTTACAACTTTGGCTTAAGGAGACTCTCCTAGTTGTTGAACATCTGTAAGAGGAATGATGAAAAATAAGTAGACATCAGCTTGGCATTACTCAATAAATTAAAATTTTCTTTCCTGTTTAAATGGAAGGGGAACTACAAACAACGAAAAGAAATAAAATTTTGGAACTAAGCCACCTATTATTTTGCACAGTATAATTATTAAGTGCCGGGAAAAGTTCAGCAAGACAAACTGTGTTTTGTTCTTAAATAAAGCCTCACTTAACAAAACAAAAGCCGAAAATTTAAAATGTGCGAAAGCAATCTCCAGTAACTGACCAAAATGAAACAAGTGAGATTTACAAAAATTTTGATTAATAACAAGATCAATGAACTATAACAATGATAAAGGAGAGGTTTAGAGAAATTTTAATTAATAAAAAGATCAATGACTAGGAGATGCTTCTCTTGAACTAGAGTAAGATTCAAGATTAGGTTTACAATTGGAGCTCACTTTGGTGTAAATTTGGTTAGGACTTGCATAGATTGCTAGTCTAGTGTTTAAATATGAAACGGTACCAGAAATCAAGAATAAGGTCCAAAGGCTTCAACCCTAGGTTTAGGGTTGATTTGTATAATCCTAAAAAAGAAAGTATGATAGCTGTTGAAATTTTCAAAACTCGCTTTCCGTTAATGACTTAAATCTAGATTGCCCTTTCACCCTCAAAACAGAGCCTTTTCACAATGATCGTCAAATCTTCTCTCATCAAATTATATCTCGAATTTAAAGGCTCTTGCCTACTATAAAACCAGATTTTCTTAATTTGTTGGTCGCTGCATTCCTGTCTTACATCAATAGACAGTTGGACGCATTCTTTAAAGAACAAAATGAAGATGAGAAAGTTAGAAATATAACTGGTGAAGAACAGTAAAGCTACATCAATTTAAGGGCCAAATAGAATATGAACGGCTAATATCCTCCAGTCACGTGCACATTTACTGATCGCAAAACTACAGACAAGTAACATAGTTCTTGTATTAAGGCAAAGGAGAAAACTGGGCTTAAGTGATGACAGTAAATAAATCTTGCAACAAACAGGAGTTCAACATTGCTTAAAAATATTTTTATCAACAAATCACAAATGCAATAACCATGTCTCCAGTCACTCTATCCTGAATGGATAAATTCTCAATCAAAATGGAGATGGTCTCCTCAAATGAGTTACCTTCAAATCAATTTGACTCTACCATTCAAAGGCCACGAGACCTTCCATTATAAAATATATCTTTGATTTATTTTCAAAAGTACTGGATAATTGTAAACCTTTTACTATTAAATACACAACCATCATACCTACCAAAGAGAAGGGTTTGAATCCTCCATTCCCCAAATTAAAAGAAAAAAATAAACATAGCATCAGACCTACCAATCAGAAATGCCAAACAAGTTATAAAACAAATGAACTTTCATGGATTATAACAAACTCATCTGTTAAAACGACTAAACCTTGCACCCAGTCTCTTAAACTTTCAAGACATTCAAGACCTACTTTATTGCCTCAAGTGTCAAGACTGGTCAAACTGTAACATCAATCAAAGCACTTCTGACACAAAAAAAAAGCCCCAATATATAAAACTATATCTTCAACACAGACTCTATGACAGTTAATAGTCTCCATTATAGCCAATTAAATTCATCAACTGTTTTAGTATTTTTTTTTTTTCTATTATATCTTAACCTTATATGACCAAGGGTTGCTGGCTTTCTACCAACCTAGAAAGACCTAAAAAGGATTGCTGGCTTTCTACCATAGCATGGATAAACCAAGGCTGACAGATTCATTCTACACCACAGTACATCGTAATACAAAGGGGTAGGATTCTTTTAATTGCTAACTCAAATGACAGTATGATCAGAATCTTTACTTGGGTTGTTTTAATAAATATTCGTGTAATAATATATAACTCAAACATTTATATAAAAAATCTAACAATAACAAATAAGCACCTAAAGAAAAATGTTAAAATTTAAGAACAAAATCCAATGATTTAAATAATCCAGGGCCTACTTCCAGAATATGAACTTTCACATTGAAGGTTCAAGAATACAAAACAAGCAAATACAAATAACATCAAATAAAGAAAAATAAATAAAAAAAATAACACTTTATTTCAGTTTATACGATCTAAACCTAAGGCTTTTTTTTTGTATGTGAAAACTAAGTTATTATTGTTACCTTCTTTTATATCTTATTCCTTATGAACAACCAACAAGATATTCTCTCTAAAACAATAAAAGGTTTCAACAAGTAAAAACTTAGTTTCTTGTAGTTCTTGTAGGATTAGGTAATTCTAGTTAATTTAAGCACAAAAAAATTTGAATAACACATGTTTTAAGTTTTTTAAACCTTTTAATTAAAAGAAATGTCCATTTCTTCTTGTCAAAAAACATTAGCCTGCTGCCGCAATGGTTGGTGAACAATAGGCAGCAGCCAGAAGGGGCCACCAATTCATCATTAAAAGTGTGGCTTTGGATAAGCAGGCAGAAGAACATCTGGTACTTTCATGATCTGGAAACTGCAATCAGGATTGTCCAATCCAGCACACGATTCAAAGAGGGATACGGCAAATCAGGTAAGGATAAACAAAGTTCCCCATCTCCCATAACTTCAAGAACTAGCATTACAAACAAAACCAAACCATACTATTAATGCTCAATAGCTCAAACACCAGACATATACATGCTTGTAATAATGGACACAATTTTAGACCCTGGCATCAACCAGAACTAGAAGCGAACAGCTTGGGACAGAAATTTCACAAGTCATGATAGTTTACTTGTCAAAACTTAATCATGATGAACTAGAATACGTAAACTGTGAGACTAGGAGAAGACAAAAGAAGCTATGCAAGTGAAACGAAAACCAAACCATGCTATCATTGATCTAAGAGACAAGCTTGTAATCAAGGTGAGAATATTAGATCTTGGTAACTAGAAGCCGGCAGCACAAAAAGTGATTAAGCCACTTATGATACTTTAGTTGTCAAAAGTTAACACTAATGAACTAAGATAAGAAAATGCAACAATGGAAGAAGCTAGTGCAACCTATGCATGTCAAAAATTGACTCCAAGTTAATGCAAATATAAGCCTAGAAGCAGAAATATTACAGAACATCATATCACAGAAAATTAAATATAAAACAAATCCTTTTAGTTACCTGATGTCAGAAACAGAAAAATATGTATGATATGCAAATGTGAATGCAAATGGCTTCCCATCAGTATTTGTATTCCTGATGCGAGATGTCAACAGTAAATCTCCTCCAGGTCCCAAAGCTACCCTCAGGCGGAACTCAAAACTGAGATAAAAGACAAGACCATAAGACCAGTTAATTGGTCAAGCCACACAGATTCGACTATGAATCTCTCTTCGTGAACTGAAGTTAAAAGATTAAAAAAATTACCTGTGTGGCCAAATCTTCATATCTTCTTCAGAAGGCCTAAGGATCAAATCAATGTGAGCTTTACTGGAAGAGTGCGTTGGAAAAGGAGGTGGGTCAGTGTCAATACTCCAAAACCTATTTCTAGCAAATCCATGCTGCTCAAGAGGACCATGATTTGAAAACTGCAAACACAGAGCATGTTTTTCGATGACCAGGATGATCATGGTCTGAACAAGCAAGGAAAATGGAAGATCTGCACATACTTGAGGGAAACAAATAGGAATTCCTCCACGAATTGCTTTCGGAGGCTTGAATATTGCCTGCAGAAGATATGTATCTAGCACATTAGTAACAAAAATGCGTATAACCTATAAGTGTTGTCTTCTTAAACACTTCCATTTGCATATGCAGGTGTTCATCTTTGAGAGCAACTATAAATTAATGAATTCTTGTTACTTGTTAGGCAGATTCACCTTTAAATCTAGTCATTTATATTCATACAACATAAACCAAAAAATTTCTTCTTCTCCCCTACCTTATATGACCACTGAACGGAACGAAAAAGAAAAATAAGCTGTGTTTAATGCAAGAATCCATTGACTGGAGAAAGTTAAGTTCCAGAATAGCGATTTTTCCTAAAAATATCTTAAGTGGTTCATTTCATAATAATCTCCAGAGTTTCAAGCAAATTCATGCAAGTTCATTCAATTTCTTCAAACATATCATTATTCTAAACTAGTGCTTTTTTTTTTTTTTCAAACAGTTAATCTATGCATTCAAATTATTTTAACTACTTACGAATCTGCTCTTCATGTCTCAAATGTGGTTCAGAAAGGTTTACAACTTATAAAACACATAAACTGTATAATTTTTGTAATTGCTAACACACAAAACAGAATGATCTTGGGTTGAAAAGGGCAACACGGTAAGCAAAACCACTTCCATTAGAAATGATGATAGTTTATATCCTTCACAGAAATTAAGTAGCCTTTAGAGACCCACACCTTAGAAGCATTTTCACCCCAATCTAGTAATCACAGGCTATTTCATCAATCAGACATCAATGAATTAATAGGCGATAAATCGATTGCTAAAAATTTGCTTTCTCAATATCAACTATAAGGCATTAAATACAGAATTCAAAGAAACAATAAAACTAGATTAGTTCTAAATGAACCATCAATATGAAGGATTCGACCGATATGTTTTTAAGCATTAAATTTCACATTTAATCAAGAAAACTACTGTCACTGAATAGCACCTTACTACTGAGGAAAAGCAACTCCTCTCCATGCTCATTCTTCCAAGATGTCACATGGCCTCCATACAGATACACCTGAAAAACCCCCCACAATAAAATTAAAAAGACCGCATTTATGGAAAATAACAATAAAAAAAGAAAAAAAGTAAATTGAAGGAAATGAAAGAAGACTAGCGCAGATCAGATTGAAAAGATCCTGAAATAAAAATTAAAAGAAAAAAAAAGCCTCAGAAAATTACCTCGGCAGAGCTGCCTCGAGTCTCGCGGAGGATGATCTTTTCAAGGCCGTTAACGCCCTTGGATAACTCAACGGGAACTCTCTCGCCCGACATAGAACCAGAATCTCACCCAAAAAAAAAAAAAAGAACGAAAGAAAAATGCCTGATTCGAGATCGTTGTTGAATAACTCCCAAGAAAGAAAAAGAAAAACGAATTAAGAATCTCTTGCTTTGCCTTCTTTTTATACCAGTTCAATTTAGCACTTCAAGCAAAATTTTGTAACCATGTAAAATCAGTTTCTTTACCCTTTTCCTGCTCTTTCAATTTTCTTTTTTTTTAATTTTTACTCGATAAAGACGAAGCGTTGAATCTACAACACAACGCCATCCAATAGAAGTTCAGCGAAAGTGTGTGTGTTAAATGGGCCATTGCTTTGCTACCACAGTTGCCCCAAACACCTTAGCCTGCAAACCACACTGCCCCCAGCCCGCAATAGGTAAAGTTACCCCTGTTGAAGTACCAAATTATCTATCCAATTAAGATTGTTCTTATCTAAATTAATATTTATTAATAAAAATTATTTATATTTATTTAAGTATGAATATGAAAATAATTTTTAAAATTTTTGAATAGTTATATAAATTTTTGAGCTAGCTCAAGTTCAATTCGGTTTAGACTTGAATGAGAAAAAAAATTAAACCTTGACCTAACTCTGCCAATGAGTAAGTAAAAGTGTTCATAGGCCAAATCGCTAATTGAAAAATTTTAGATTTTTTGCTCATGCCTAAATTCGACTTGATCTGGCTACGTAAATCACTCATATATTTTTCTTAGTGAAACCACCAGTATCCAGAAGCTCACTAGACTCCGATTAATCTGGCTTAAGTTGATTGATTTCCCATAACGAGATTATAGCTCTCCCAATAAAAGTGTTTTTATACACAAGAGTCGAACTCAAGATCTCGTTTAAAAAAAAAAAAAGAAAGTAACTACTACTCTAATCAACTAATCGTTGGTTAAATCACCTATATTTACCATTTATAATTAATAAAAATTAAAAAAATAT
>JBBYHO010000020.1:1408755-1419034 GCA_038382025.1 Adansonia gregorii | reverse complement strand
AATCTTAATTAATTTATACATAATATATGCATTTCATTCCTACAATTTATACAACAAATTAATCCAAATCCAAATTTTAAATTCATGTTCCAAACTAGACTTGCTCATGGGCCAGGTCGGGTCAGATTTGGGCCGGGCTTGAGCATAGTATTAACATTAAATATGTTTATCCAAGCCCGACTCAGCCACAAATATAGGCCTTGAATTTCGCTCAAGCCCGCCCATATTTGTAAATAGATAGTCCAAGCCCGTTTAGGCCCACCCATAATATATTTTTTTAAAAATTTATTTTAAAAAAAGATATATTATTTTAAAATTTAATCTTTGTTAATTCAATAATTTTTTTTCTTAAGTTTATAAATATAAATAATTTAACTTATTTTTTAAAATTTATACTATAATACTATATATATGTATTATTTATATGATAAAAATTATATAATATATAAAATATAAAATAAATATATATAATAGAATAGTAAAATAGGCCGGGCCGAGCTCGGGCTTTGAAAGTTGAACCCAAAGCTTGGCCCATTTTTTAATCGGGCCTTTTTTTTTTGTTCAAGCTCATTTTTCAGGCTTAATATGTTTGTCCAAATCCTTTCAAATATCGGACAGATCTTGAGGCTTGGACGGATAGCCTGGTCCTTGACCAGGTCTATTCCAAACAGAACATAAATGAATTGACTTGAATTAGGTGAATTATTTTGAGTTTTAATATTCAATAAACCAATTGAGCCAAAGCTTGTTTCAAATATATTTTATAGTCCAAAAATTTTATTCTGTTGAACGATTTTAGTTCCTAGTAATTTCTGAGCTCAAGTTTTTCACTTTTTGTACCCAAATTCATCTATAACAATAACATGCTAGTATTGCATAAATTTCTCACTTTTAAATTGATTTTATTGATTCAAAAAGTGAATGTGTAATAGAATTTTAACAGTAATTCTTTGAAAAATAGAAATGCTAATAGGTTTTTGTTGAGAGCTTTATCACCCCAAGGCTTAATAACATGGTGATGGAAATTTTGCATACAAAAGTTCGAACTTTAAAAGCACGTAATCAAGTTTTGTGGTGAGAACAGCGTTTTCCATGACAAGCTACCCCACTTCATGGGCATCATAGGCAAAGTGAGGAGAGGGAAATTCTCCGCTCTGTATCCTTGTTTTGTTAAACAATGGAATTAAGACGAGCAGCAAATTAGTTTATAGACATATCTAAAGATCGAGTAGATATGTGGTTAATATTATATGTAATATGAATTTATAGTTTTAGTGATTTAAGTCAATCCAAATAATTTTTATATTTAAATTTAATTATAAAATATATAAAAACTAATATTCTAATTTATATTTTAATAATAATTAGGGTTATCAAATTAAACCAAAGTTTGATTTAGATAAAAGATTTTAAAAATTTTCAAATCGTGATCTAATCCAACTTATAAGTAAATCTACCAACTTAACAGGATGAACATGGGTTATAAGCCAAGCCATGTGGCCACCTCACATGGCTAAACAGCCCTTGTTTAATTGACCTCTTAATTCGATCAGTCTCCTAGGAATAGGATCACCATCCATCGATTTAGTAGTTGACAATCCCATGAGATCTCCAAATAGAGCATTAATCAAGTTTATCTGAATCTTGGTTTTCCTTCTTATTCCTATTTTATGTTCCTCTCCATGTGACGACAGGTTAATTAGTGGCTCCAATATTGGGTCAACCAATAATTGATGATTTAACCCTAAAATGCAAGTTAAAAAAAGTCTTAAATCATGGGCTTGTTTTATATGCTAGTTGAAGTACAAAGAAGCAAAGATTTACATTAATTTTCCTTATATTTCCAAACTCTAATACTAGGCCGGCCCCAGTGAGTTATGGAATTCAAAAACAATCGATTCCCTTCCCTCCCCCCACCCCCGGCGGCCCCGCTTTACAACAGTGTCAACAGTGTCAGTGAGGCACTTGAATTGAATTGCAATACGTCAAAGCAAAGATGAAGAGGTTTTCAAACCCTAGCCAAGTTCTGAAAGCTAGCATCATCTCAAGAAAAACTCCAAAAAGGGGATAAGACCATGGGGGAAGCTAGCATCAAATAGTTGCCTTTGTGGACCCATTCAGCTGTCACCATAGCCAGAAACATGCAAGTGTGCTTAAAATTGGCAATAAGTTAGGCAAGTGGTCCCTTTGAAATTGTTAAAAGATGTTGAAACGCAAAAAAATTTGTCAGCTATTTCCCTTCTGAGACTTATCCGGATTCAATTCATCTCATTTTACTGCTAAAAGTTCGATCTTTGAAACTTACGAATTCTTTCAAAAATAGTCTTTGAAAAAAAAAAGATTTTTCAAAAATAGACTTATTTTAAAAAAATTGATGTTTTTATTTAGATAATTTTGAGTGAAATATTTTTATTTGGTTATTGTCAACAAATCTCATTAATATAAAAAGGATTGATCGCTACGCTTAACGGCTTAAGGGATCAATCATTTTTTACTTAAAATATTTTTGAGAAATAATATGTATTCGCAAAGATTAATTCTATTTTGCTTTATTTTAAGAAGGGATCGATCTTTTTTATTTTGCTTGAACTTATACTTTTAAGAAATCGATTCCTATATTTAGGGGACTGATTTTTTTTTTCTTTTTTTGACTTTTGTTTTAAGAAAATCTCGGTTCGAAATTAAATGATCAATCTTTTGTTACCTTGTTTTGAAATTTCAAAAAGTAAATTGATTTTTCATTGACCGAAAAAATATTATACACTAACCAAATTATTTATCTGAAAAAAATAAAAAATAAAAAAATTATATTTTGCGAATCCTTTCTGCAAATTATTTTATAGTATTTAGTAAAAAAAATATATTTGAGTAATTTAATAATGCTTTAAAACTAAAATATCGAATATAATGGCAGAATGTAGTTGTTAATAAGATCACGCACTTTAACGGGCCAGCACATTTACGATATGTACTTGCTGGTGAATGCATAAAAATGCGTGCGTGTCATATTATATAGATATTTGGCTGTAATATTGGAGTTATAGAAGTGGGTAAAAGCCATGTTAACAAATGGATACTTAGCCGAGAAACAAACAAGTGGAAGAGAAGGTAAAGCATGCTCTTGCAATATATATATATATATATATACATAGAAAAATTTAAAAGTAATCATGTAACTATTATACCTAATCTGAAGGCATGCGGATCAGAATTTGTGAGTTTGAAGGGTTTGGGATTCTTTTTCTTTATTAAAAATTACAAGGATACAGGTAAGTTTTGGACCTTTATCTTTTGGAAGAAAGTGAAGTTTTCAAGTTTCCTCTTTTCCCATCTCAAATCTCTATGTGCTTGATTTTTTACTTTTTCTTATATAATATATATATATATATATCCTTTGAACATCTGATGATTTATTACATTTTAATAATGACTGTATAATGTGAGTTTTCAAGGAACTTTTGGTGTCTGTTCTCAGCAGAAGCAATTAAGACATAAAAAAGAGTGTAATAACTCCAATAATTAATTAAGGTTCAATCCTTAATAACCTTAACTATAAAATATTAAATAATATTAAAGCTTAGTTGGATTTTCGAAGACATGAGTGAAAAATATCACTGTTACTTACAATTATGAAACAAACATGAAAGTTTTCTCGAAAAGAAAATCACAAAAAGATTTTGTTTTACTTGATTTTGGTGAAACTTTTGAGTTCCCAGTTGATATATATATATATATTAGAAGGAGATACTTGCATTTATCATGGAATTAGATCTTCCAATTTAATATTTCTTTTATTTATTTATTTTTTTTGTTTAGTACTTAAGTAGAGGGTTCATTCCCCCAACTATCACCATAAAAATAAAGGTTTAATTCCCTCGAACATGTAATTGAGAGGAAATGCACGCATGCATGCAGTGGTCTGCCATGGAAGGACGTGTAGAATAGTAATTGTAGGCTTTTTGACCATCTTAATTCCTTTACTGCTATATTTCCTGCCTCAATAATTTAAAGATGCCAACAGACATGAGAAGAGAGCGTACAAATACGTAATGGAATCTCAATGTATTATATATATATATATATGAATTTGTACTCAGATAAAATCTCAATCTCAATCTCAATCAAAGCAGTGGACTAGATATGTTTGATCTGCCCACACAGCTGTACATATATATATATATATATATATATATATAACAATGAATAATCAGAAGAATCAATGATACTGATATTCCACAAATAAGAGAAGGAAAGAAAAAAAAATGAAGCTGCTTTTGGTATAGCTGGGAAAGAGATTGTGGTAATTTGAAAATAAGATTTAAATTTTAAATTTATTAAATATAATTTTTTAAAATAATTATATGATCCAAATAAATTACATACTAGATTAATTGTAATATAATTGTAAGGAAAAAGAAAGGCACATCAACCTTTTCGTATCATCCAAGGATATATATATATATATATATATTGATTTTCCTTCAGAGACTTTGGAATATCTTGTTTGCAGGCATGCATTAAAGCTTGATTATATTCGGGATTATCATTGTTTTTCTGTTATTAATTATCAAAACACTGGGGCCGCATTCTTTGATCTTCCTTCACTATATAGATCGCATTTCAAATATACAAATACAATAAAATATAATGCCATATGTCCAATGCAATGATACACATATATAAATATTACATTGGCCAGCTTTCTATCTCTCTCTCTTTGAAAATAATATTATTCTTTCTCACTAACACATTGCTAGTCCAGCTTTTTTCTCGACTCCCTCTTCTCACAGCCTGTCAAGCTTAAATATTAACACCATCATTGTTTTTGTTTTTGGTAAGAATATTGCCCTTTGTTGTTTCTCTAAGATTAACTCTGAACACCCTTTCCTATGCCATAACAAGAGAAGAGATTTTTATCTGGCTGCTGCTGTCTAGCACTTGTTTTACCGAATTGCCATAGTTACGCTGCTTAGATAGGTCCGTCCTTTTTTTCTTTTGGCCCAAATTATTGCCCTTTGAGGTGATTAATTACTTCTTTTTGGTATTCTTGGCTTTTGCTTCTTGACAAGATTCACTCACTAAAGGATGAAAAGTGATGGTTGAGTGAGGAATATGTTCATTCAATGAGCCTCGTTGTAGAAAACCACAATCTGGCAACTTTTGCTTGCAGGTAAAATAAGATAGGATCACCAAACCTTCTTGTTCTTCTTCTTCTTCTATACCTTTTGATTGAACCTTCTTCCTATAGCGCCTTTTGTTGTTAGTGTTCTAGTGTAAGTCTTTATTTGTTAGATATTCTTAATTTCATGGAGGCTAGCCGCTAACTGATGCCAATTATGGTTGTCTTTCTTGCAGTTTTTGAGCGTTCCATAAATTTCTTTTTTCTATGTTAGTGATTGTCTCTGATGCTTGAAAGTGAAATTGAAAGCTAAAGCCTTTTTCATTATCATCAATTAAAGTAGAAAGACTATAGAAGCTTCTATCCTCGTTCTTCTTCAGCTGCAAATTACTATAATAAACTGAATCTCTCTTCATAAACTTGTTTACTGTTGAATTATGCAGTATTGTTGTTGTTTTCATATCTTTGTGCATAGTTTCATATCATATTACCCTTATTTCTAGTGAGATTCATCATGTGTGCAAATCAAAAAATGAAATGAACACTTTTCCAGAACTTTTTAAAGATAAAGACCACTGCCATTCTTGAAGATGAAGGTTAGTGATGCTACAAGCAGAAAGTGAGAGAGAAAGATCCACAATCCATTTTTGGTGACTTTATTGCCCACATCCCATTTTCTTTCTCTTCCTTCTTCATTGCCTGAACACTGTTCAGAAACACTTTAAGATCCCCCAATGCAAGTCTGGACAATTTTCATGGAACCCCACCCCCCACCATTCTTTCTTTCGTTGCTGGCCAAAAATAATAATAATAATAATAATAAAAACTACTGTTTCAAAGAGTAACTTTTTTCATGTGAGGAACCAAGCTTCCAAAATGTGGCCTGCTTTTGGTACTTTAAAAAGGGAACCACTAAAAGTTTGGGTCCATATAGACTTTGGGGATACACTTATGCAAGGACTTATACAAGGCCCACTAGTGAATCTAAAGAACAAGTCCCCCCCCCCCCCTTTCTAGATGCCAATGTTAATTGGAGATAACGCAAGATTTATCACATCTTTACATTGGTCTTTGGTGGTCAGATGTCGCTTCGGACTGATAGACTTAGGGTCAACTTGACTCTGTCTCCACCTCTATGTAGTGGCTTTTCATGAATCACACACATCTACCACATTTAAAAGAGAATATAAAAAGAACAGACAAGGAAAAAGGCCATTGTAAGAAAAAGAAAATAAAAAAGTTCTTAGGAAATTTATTGGTTTTATTTTTTTTTTTTGGTATAATTTTTGCTAACTCTGGTGGCAGCTTTGAGCATTATAATATGTCCAAGCTACAATTCCCTGTGATTTCATGTAATTGGATAATAGATATTTGTTATTGACTGCCTTCAATTAAGCTTCAATGGTTAAACAATTTCAGGCATGGGAACCAAACTTGAATGTGCCATAAATCCATTACCAAGTTCACAAAACAGCAACCGCTGCACCTTTACCTTGCATTTGGTGGATGACTATTATTCCAGAGCAAGAGGGCTGAAGGAGAATTGTCAAAAGATTGGGTTGGCCAGGTTTTGAAGCTCCATGGACAGGTCGTTGCTAGAAAGGCACAAAATGGAATCTATCAGAAATACAATGCAGGTGCATGAAGATATCTTCAAACACCAGGTATGGTAAAGTATTTAACATTTGTTACAATTATTAAACGTCAATATTTACATTGCCATTTTCTGAAAACATAAAATTTGTCTCTTTTCTTCAATCAATCTAAGATTTTATGGTCTCAAGTTGACCTTTCTGCAAAGGTTATTCATTACCAATGGGTCCTAGGAAATGCAGATATGTGACGCTTTTGTTTGCAGCATATTTCTGATATCTAAAAATTGAAACATTTAAAGCAACATTTGTTTTTGTAAGGTCTGATACTTCGCTAGCAATCCTAAATTATTCAATAATGGGAATTGCAGGTACGAGAACTCCACCGGCTGTATAGTGTTCAAAAGATGTTAATGGCTGAGTTGAAAAAGCAAAATAAGAAAAACAGATTCTGGACTACTCCTATGACTAGCTCTGATATTAACCAATCCCAAGTCATTAAACAGCAACAGTTAACAACAAAAATTACTTGCGAGTACAATTTACATGTTCAAGGTCATCCGAGGAGTGGCAATTGCTGTGGAGACCTCATGAAAATTGGAAAGGGCTTTCATCTGGAGAGGTCAGATAGGGAAGACATCTCGGCTGCTGAAGCCACTGCTGTTGAAGGAGACCAAGCAGCAGGGCCTAGCTCCCTCATGCACTCTAGGATTAACCAGATGAGCAATGAAGGCTCCGATGAAGATCGTGAAGTTGAACTGACACTAGGCATTGGATTTGGAGGCAGCAGCTTAAGCTCAAACAAGAAGATGCCAAAGAACTCCAAGCCTCAAAGTCAAGAATTAGGTTGTAGCAGTTCTCAGTCAATTAATAAGGAAATTGCTAGGGAGCTTGATTCATCAGCTTCATTTAAATTAAAAAGGGACAGGGAAGAGGATTGCAGTGGCCCCAACACTCCAATAAGCAGTTCTAGAGCAACATTTGATCAGGAAAGGAAACTGCCACCTTGGCTTTCCCAAGGTTTAAGCGTAAACAGGATTTGATCCAATTTGCTTGCAGTAGTTTGTATGTGTGTGTCCTTTCAACTCCTTAAGGAACCTTGATCAAATTTACTTGGTTCATCGTTTGAGATTCCTAATTTTTAGTTTTTCGAACATAACCGTACAAACAAAATTGAGACACCCATTTTTATGGGGTTTACATTGTTGTAAATAGGTCTGTCGCCGGTAGCATTTATTGGAACAACATTTTCCAATCCATTAGTTTATGATTAGTGTGTTTTTTCCCCCTTAGCATTTTCTGAATGTGATAAGAAAGCCCAAATTTTCATGAATATCTCTAGTTTGCAAATAGTTCATTTTTCTTTTAAGGCGACTGGATTTTTTTATATCGAAGAGGTAAAATAAATAAAAGATTATACAAGTTTAGATTTAAACTTCAAATCTATTATATTTTATTAATTGTTTCATCAACATAATTTTGCAATTTAATTTCACATAATCACAAGTAAACTTATCCATGGGTTTGGTGATGGTCCTGAATTTTTTTTAAACCTTTTAACCAATCCTAGCTCAGGCTGAGCCTTGGCCAGCCTTACAACTTGTTTCACTAATTAAAAATATTAAAATATTATTTTTCTATTAATATTTAAATATTTTTATAATTAAATTTAAGTAAAAAATATATTTTATTGATAAATAATAATTTGGGCCAAGTATCTAGTCACATAAGATGCAACACAAATTGAGTTTTTAGGAAATATTTAACATGATTCATAAACGTGTCAAAAGTATTGGTGATTACATAAACAATAACTTTAGAGTTGTTAGTGTAAGTCTTGTTGGAAATTTGGTGTGTAAAAGATTAAAAATACTGCAAAACACATAAATTGATTAAAAGATATTGCTATGAATTAAAAAAATATTGCAAATGAAATTACAAAAAATATATAGTACCAGAAAAAAATTCAAAGAATAAATTTTATCTAATCGAGTCAAGGCTTGCAACCTCTGACTTTAAGATGTTTATGGCCTGCCGAAACGTGCTTAACAGATTCTGCAATAAGTCTCCCAAGCCTATTGGATCTCATTACTGGTCGATAGTACTCTTAAGCGATAATACGGCGAACAAGAAGAATAATATGATTTTATCTCTAGAAGATGAAAGGCACGCAAAGTTGCAAAGTTGGATGAAAAGCCTTTTTTCTTGTTTCTTTTAATTGATTCACCTAACCAACATTTTTTTCTAAGATTTGACTAATTAAAAGCAACAGTTTCAAACTATGGCATTAAAGCTATAAACAAACATTTCCAACATTTAAAAGAATCAAATTGTTTTAAAATTAAAACAATTTCAAAACCAAGCTACATTTCAAAACTAAGAAACATTTCAAATATTGAATAAGAAACAATTCGAACAAAATTAATGTTTGAAACTTTTATGAAAATGTTTTATCAGACAATGAGTTAACATTTTCTTCCTCTTCAAGTGGATAATTCGAGAACAATTCTCATTTATCTCGGATATCAATCGTGTAAATTAAATTTACATTATATATCTTGATACTTATATCACACGACCAACTTTATATACAAATATTTGTTTCGTATTTATACACTATTAAAATGTCATTGATATCCAACAACCCCCTATTTGAAATGGAAATTGTTTGATTAAAATGACAAACTGACTCGAAATGAGAGAGAAACTTTTTAGGAGTTATTGCACTTGAATAGGTAGCTTTTGGCCTTGAACCTTCCATAACGATAAATATCTGATTTACTCAGCTACCTAATGAACTTGATGTCTTGAACTATTCAACTTTTCACGTAAAGCTCAGATAATAGGTGTCACATAATCCCTTTTCAAATACCCTTGATTCTCACGGCTGTGTTCATTTTGGCCTCAAACATGTCTTGATTTTAGAGAGTGCTCTAAAGAATTTAACCTTATCAATTCTCATAGAAATAGCCATATTTCACACTCACATAGGTGATTTCTTATTAATGGTATCCTGCCATATCATACTTGATCTTATCAAGCTATAAGAATCATTAAAAGCATAGCTTAACCTAACTCTTTTATAAGCAGCACTAATTCATCACAGGAATAGGTAAAAATGTTTAACCATTTCAATGCTCTCACTAGGTTAGCATAATTTACTTGTCCCATTTGAACCTAGATCCGGGGATCTCAACTAGGTTGGGTTTCCATTATGTAACTTTTATTTTGTAGGCATAAGTCCAATTCCCCAAGATTATTTAAAACTTGCTCTTTCATTAAGCTTTTTGTAAGTGGATACGCGATATATATAATTAACAGAGATAATTTCATTTGAAAGCAATTGTCTTATAGTGTTATGTCTTCAATAAATGTGTCAAGACTTATTATTATACAAACTATTCTGTGCCCTGCCAATTGTAGATTGGCAATCGTAATATATACATATTGCCGGCATAGGTTTTGGCCAACCTAGAATATCTTCTAAGAAGTCTTGAAGCCATTTCTCTTCTTCAGCAGCTTTATCTAAGGCTATGAATTCAGTTCCATAGTGGCTTTAGCTATACAT
>JBBYHO010000020.1:1383840-1404550 GCA_038382025.1 Adansonia gregorii | reverse complement strand
ATATATATATATATATATATCACTATACTAGAATTGAAATAATTTTTTTAAATATTGAATGACATCAATATTGACTATCATCGAATAGTTTACGCTAATAGTATCGAAACATCGTTAAAAACCGATTAAACCAATATGTCATACAAGAGAAAATCAAAATCATAAAAAAAAACAATACATAGAATACAATATATAACATTTCAATCTTAAAGCAAAATATACAACACAAAATCAATGATCAATAATCTATTAAAGGAAACACGAATCATGTAATATTAAGCAACATACAGTAGATTAAAACTATAAATACTGTAGATGCAGTATTTTAAAACTATAAACATGAAGACAGTGATTATAAATAGTATTAAAAAATACGAACACACAATACTAACAAGCAGTATATTAAAATATACCATAAATGTCTTAAGTTGTTGGAAACTTCATGTCTAAAAGATTAAATATATTGTGAAACGCATTAGCTAGTTAAATGATATTGCTATGAATTAAAAATATTACAACTAAAATTAGACAAAAAATATGTTATCGAAAATAAAAAAATATATAAGAACAAATTTTGTCTGGCCAAGTCAAGGTTTGCTACCTCTGACCTTAAGACATCTATTGCCTGCCTAAACGTGCTCGATAAATTCTGCAATACATCTCCTAGGTTTCCTCGATCTCGTTACCAACCTATAACGTTTTCAAGCAGTGACACAGCAAACCAAAAGAATGATATTTTCTTACTTAAAGATAATACAAAAAAGTTGGATGAAAAGCTTTTTTTTCTTGTTTCTTTTTCCCATATCAGACTTTTAAGAATTGCTTCATCTAACCACCATTTTTTATGGAATTTAACCAATTAAAAGCAATAATTTTAGACCATGGCATTAAAGCCATAAGATCAATGTTTTCAACATAAAAAAGAAACAAACTGTTTTAAAAGTAAAATAATTTCAAAACCAAGCTATGTTTCAAAACTAAGAAACGTTTTAAATATTAACTAAGAAACAATTCCGACAGAAGTAATGTTTGAAACTATTAAGAAAATGTTTTATCAGAAGATGAGCCTTTTCTTTCTCTCTAAGCGGATAATTTGAAAATAATTTTTCATTCACCTCAGATATCAATTGTGTAAATTAAATTTACATCATGTATCTCAGTATGTATATCACACTACCAACTTTGTACAAATATATGTATTTTTTATTTATACATTATTAAAATGTCATTGATATTCAATAAGTCTAACTATATAAATATATCATGTACTTGGTGATTTTCTATAACTAAATAGTTTATGCATTATATATTAAAATGTCTTCTATTAACTATATATATTTTAATATTTGTAGTTGTAGGAAAACTATGCTATTTATTTGTAGCAAAAATATCATGATGATGCCTCTAAATATCTAATTTTGATAATTAAGCTTCATCTCCAGCTACTAGGGCCATTAAGACTAATAGGATGCATATTTATTAATCTAGAACAGCATAGAAAATTGGCATGTTTTTCCTTCTACCAACTTTTGCTACAAGTCATAAGCAACTAGCTTTTCTACTTATGATCTTTCGACTAAAAAACAATAGTTGAAAATTAGTTAAAAGAAGTGCATGAACTGGGATACGATGTAACTGATAAAAAGGATAAATATTCTATGTTGAGTATATTGATGTGTTTTTATTATTTTTTGTATTTATCTTTGTGTTTATCATCTATTTATCTCTTAATCTTAACCTATCTATAGTACTTATCTTGTATCTATCTTATAGTTTTACTCTATTTAAAGAATGTACATACTAATCACTTTGTACCCATATATAGTCAATGAATTAAGAATAACAATGCAAGCTTTATTCTTACAAAACATCTATCGTCCTAAGTTTTTTTAGATGGTATCAGAGCTAGTCTAGTCAAAATAGAGCATTCCTCCTAAGCCTTTATTGTGGTAAATATTTTTTTAAATCTTAGGCTTATTCCTCGATTTAACCTAATTATTGTTTACCTTTTTCTATCTACAACTTTCCCACATTTTTCCTCTTACATCATATTTGATATTTCATTAAATCCCCTTCTAATTCTATCCAAAAAACATAAAAATAATTTTTTTTTTTTTGGCATTAGTTTCAATCTGTTCGAATGCATATTTAAAGGAAAAGAAAGATCAAATGTCTGACTAGAGAAAATAAAGCCTCAAGGAAGAAAGATCCAATTTATGCTACCTGAGATACCAAGAATTCCATGGTAATTGCATGGGTTGTGAATGCAATGGATGAAGATATCAACTCCAATTACATGTGGGATCCAATACAAAAAAACTTTAGGATAATGTAAGTCTAATATACTCATATCTTGGTAATTAGTCTAATATACTCTGATCTTGGTAATTAATCTTAAATTTATGAATTATACTTGCAGCTCTGTAAGGTACAACAGGGGAGGAAATACTATTACCAAGTATTTTAATATCTTAAAAGGGCTATGGCAAGATTTGGATATGTTTAATGATTGTGAATGGAAGAGCCCTGATGACTACATTGATAACAAGAAAAATGTGGAAATCTTTAGCTTTAATATAAAATTTGATGAAGTAAGAGGAAAAATAATTGGCCGACAGCCGCTTATCTCAACTAATGAAGTGTTTTCAAAATTTAGGAGGTAGGAAAATCGTAAAAATGTTATGTTAGTAAAAAAGAGGCTACTAGTTTTGCTAAGAATTTAGCTTTTATCTTTTTTTATACAACTACCAACCAACAAAAGATGAATGAAAAACCCTAGGTATGCTGCAACTATTGTAACAAACCATGCCATACTCGTGAAACTTGTTGGAAAATCCATAGAAAATGCACAAATTGAAAAAGTAGCAAATCAAGTTAAAAGAACAAAATCTATGACACCTTCTACTAACAAGGCTGAGACAAGCCATTTAATAAGGAGCAGATGGATCATCTTCCAAATTACTAAAGTCCAATCCACTACGTCGTATTCTTACTAGTTCTTTTGCTCAAACAAGTAGCATTTAAAAATCTTTCCTAGCTGTCCATCTTCTACATCATGAATTACTGATTCTTGTGCATTTGATCATATGACCAGTCTTTTTCACTT
Source organism: Adansonia gregorii (assembly GCA_038382025.1). Lineage (NCBI taxonomy): Eukaryota > Viridiplantae > Streptophyta > Magnoliopsida > Malvales > Malvaceae > Adansonia > Adansonia gregorii. Next base: position 1,401,444 of record JBBYHO010000020.1, on the reverse strand, counting down.
ATTTAAATCTTATTCAAATTGTCCTAGAAATTTAAAAGTTAAGATTGCATATAGTAGTTTACCACATATTGTAAAAAAAGTTTAATACAAATCTCTAAAAATATTGATTTAAACTTTATTCTTGGTGTTTTTAATCTTTTTGGTAATCTTTTCTCAGTGAGTAAATTATCCAAAGATTCTAATTGTCTTGTTACATTTATTCTAATTGTGTGTTTCAAGATGGAAGCTTGGGAGCAATGATTAGCAGTGCCAGGATAATAGATGTGTATTTACTATTCTGATTCGAACTCCTTTAGTAATCAACAAGTTTAAAGCTTGAATACTTGTACCAATTCTTTTTTTGTTAATGAACAATTATGCTTTGATATTTTAGATTGGGACAACCCAAATTTACTTATCTAAAATGTTTATTTCTTGCTTTATTTAAAATTTTGATTTGCTTTTCTTTACAATGTGAAACTTGCCATTTATCAAACAAACCATCAAGTTTGTTATGTTTCAAAACAGCATTATTCTTTATAACATTTTTATTTGGTTTATAATGATGTTTAAGGACGATCAAAAGTTACTACTTTATCTTAAAAAAATGGTTTGTGACTTTCATAGATGACCATATTTGGTTATCTTGCATATATGTGATGAATGAAAAGTTTAAGGTAGAAAAAATTATTCAAGATTTTTTATAATTTGAAAATCAATTTCAAACAAAAATTAGTGTCTTATGTATTGATAATGACACAAAATATTTCAACAAAATATTTTGGCTAATTTTTGAATTGTAAAATGTATTTAACATCAATCCAGTTGTGATACACTCCAATAAAATGGCATTATTGAAAAAAATATTGCCATTTACTTGAATTAGGTCAAACCGTAATTTTTTTTATAAATGTTGTAAATTACTTATAAGGAAAAGCTATTTTAAAGTTTCTAATTTAATTAGTAGGATGTACACAAATTTTACCTTTGAAATATCTAAAATCAATATCTCTTGAAACTAGTTTAACTTTAGATTTACCATTAAAAGTGCTTGGCAACACTATATTGGTCGATATACTTGATGATCTTCAACTTATGTTAGATCTGAGAGTTGAAAAATGTGTGTTCATAGGATATGCTCCAAATAAAAAGGGCTATAAGTATTATAACTTGAAAACTAGGAAGTTTCACTTTAGCATAGATGTTACTTTTTGGGAAAATCAACTTCATTTCCACCAAACATGTTTTCAAGGGGGAGAATGGGAGAAACGAATATCATTTTTGGGAAACATCTATACCATTGAATGATCTTAATATTTTTCTAAAGTTAAACAAGGACAAATATTAATCTAAATATGCTTAATACAAATGTTCTACATGCAAGGAAAGAAATACTACAAAATGATCCTAATGATTCTACTTTTAAGTTTTAGTTTATACTAGAAGAAATGGACATCATAGTAAAGATTGCTCTCAATTCCAACAAATGAGCAATCATTATCTCCAAGAGTTGAACCTTTAAATGTTCTAGGTAATCTTTCAGTTTTAGAATTTGTATCCTACATATTGAAAGTTACAATATTTATTTCTCAGATTTTGATATTCTTATAAGACTTAAGAAAAAAGTTTGAACTTTTACTAAACATCCTGTTGCTAGATATCAATCATATCATAAGCTTTCCAGTAACCACAAGGCATTTACTTCTAAAATCTCTTTCTATTTGCTTTAATAACCATTCAAGAAGCATCAAGCCATCTGGATTGTAAATTAGCAGTTGTGGAAGAAATGAATGCTATTAGAAAAAATGAAATTTAGGAGATTGCTAATTTACCAAAAAGCAAAAACTATAGGTTGTAAAAGGGTATTTACTATCAAATGCAATATTGATGGCAATTGCAAGGTTTATGGTGAAAAGTTTTACATAAACTTATAGGATAAACTACCAAGAAATTTTTGCTCTAATGGCCAAGATAAATTTAATCAATGTTCTGCTTTCTATAGTTGCAAATTCTAATTGGCCCATACACCAATTAGATGTAAAAAACTTTAAATGAAGATTTAGAGAAGGATGTGTAAATGGAATTACCACTAAGGTTTAAAGGTAAACTTGGAAACATAAGGTTTGTAGGCTAAAAAAATTTATACGGCCTTAGGTAATCTCCTAAAGCGTGGTTTGAACATTTTGGGAGAGCTATAAAAAACCATAATTTTTGTTAAAGTTAAGTTGATCATACCAAGTTTTACAAGTATCTAAATAAAGGGAACTTTTCTATTTTGATTATTTATGTGGATAATACTATTTTGATAGGTGATGATTATTTGGAACTTAAAAGACTTGAAAGGTAGCTTGGTAATGACTTTGAAATCAAGATTTTAAGTGCTTTGAAGTATTTCCTTGGAATAGAGTTTGTTAGATCAAAGAAATGTATTTTTGTCTCTTAACGTAAATATGTGCTAAATTTACTTGATGAAACAGGTATGCTTAGGTGTAAGGTTGTTGAGACTTTTATTGAACCTAACTTAAAGCTATAACTTGCCAAGCCTAAGAAATTGGTGAACAGGGATCAATTGTAAAGGCTGGTTAGTAGGCTAATTTATTAGCCGCATACAAGCCTAGATATAGCTTTTGCAGTTAGTATGGTAAGTCAATTCATGCGCTTATCAAGACCAGAACACTTTGGCGTTGTTTTTAGAATTCTAAGATATTTAAAAGGAACACCAGGTAGGGGACTACTTTTTGAAAATCATGGTCACCTACAAGTTGAAGTATTTACCAATTTTGATTGGGCTCAGAGTCTAACAAATAGGAGTTCAACATCAGCTATTGTACTTTTGTTGAATATAAGCTGGTTACTTGGCACAATAAAAAGCAAAATGCGGTGGCAAGAAGTAGTATAGAGGCTAAGTTTGATTAATTGCTCATCGAATTTGTGAGCTATTATAGATTAAGAGATTCTTAGAAAACTTGAAGGTCTTTAGTCCATTATCAATAAAGTTATATAGTGATAATAAAGCTATAATTTTTATTACTCATAACCCGATCCTTCATGACAAAACAAAGTATATTAAAGTTGACCAACACTTATTAAAGAGAAGCTAGACAATAGACTGATTTGTAAGCTTTGTATTCCAATTGTTGATCAAGTTACAGACATACTTACAAAATGAGTACATAAGAAATAACTTGAGAGTTTAATTAGCAAGCTAACAATGAAAAATATCTTTTAAACAAGTTTGAGGGGAGTGTTGAAAAGGATAAATATTCCAAGTTGATTAAATTAAAGCTTTTTTTTATTTATCTTTGCATTTATCATTTATTTATCTCTTAGTCTTAGCCTATCTAAAATGCATATCTTGTATTTATCTCATAATTTTACTTTATTTAAAATATGTATATACTTATCACTTTGTACCTATACATAGTCAATGAATTCAAGATAATAATGCAAACTTGATTCCTCAAGAAAAACTATCTTCCTAGGTTACGAACATTAAAAATGCCATCAACGAAATGAAGGATGTCTTGTTTGGCTTAAGGTTGATGTTCAAAACTTTTATGCAATCAAGTGGAGCTGGAATTTCTGTTACTGAAGGCAGTGGTACTAGTAGTTTTAGTACGTGGGAACCGAAAAACACGAGAAATTGACGATGGCTTCAAGGCGTGTAGCAATTTCACTTTCTTTAAGGTTTTATTTAGCCCCACCATTAATTAAGTATGCAAAAAGGTTACCAGCATATAAATCTTGAGGATACAATGAAGCCCTATGATTGACGGCGTTTTACATTGACGACATCAATCTACTATGCACTAAGCAGTATGTGATAAAACTACTAAAATTTATTTGTAGTTTTTTTATCTACGTCTTTCAAATGAGCAGGGTTCTATTTATAGGCAAATGAATGTCTCTTTATGTAGACATAACTTTTCCAAATATATGTCCATTTGGATAGTCACATCACTTGGTAAATAATCAAGAGACTTTACTCTTAATTAAATAATTAAGAGACATTACTTTGAAGATGTGACATTTCATTATTTTGAAAATGTTCCAACAATCCCCTACCATTTTCAAAATAAACTAGATTTTGATAATTTTAAAAATATATTGCATAAAAGAAGGTTTCTTATGGTTGAACCTTCACTTAGTGAAAATGTGTTAAAGTTAATTGAAATTGCATGGTAGACTATGCTTTGAACCAGCTATTGCATTTGGTTAACCGAACACATCTCACACAAAGATTTTAACACCAGTCAATGTGTAGTACCTAGTGACACTATTATGGCCATGCGTCTGTGTCCTCTTTTCATGAGTGCTGTTAGAGCCAAACCCTTGAGCTCCTAGAAGCAACCACACTTTGGACTCACATAGGTAGATCCCATCGAGAGTGTTCTCATAACTATAATACTCTAACATATTTATGTTATGGGTCTATTAAGAATATATTTACTCATCATTACCTTAACATAACGGGTACCTAGCACTTTTTCTAGGATGATATATTATATAATATTATAGTACTAGCAGCCACATACAGATGATATATTTTGCCTCATTGAACTCAAGACTTGACGTTGTATCAAGCGTTGAATTAAGTTTCCATCATGCGTAACTTAATATCATGGGCTTGAATCCTCATCTCCAAATTACCAACATAGCTATGTTAATTTCTCATACTACATGGTGAACCTTTTTATAAATACTTGTATCTTAAGGATTCACAAGATCAACACCCTCACCATGTATGAATATACATTCTTTAGCTAGGAAAGCTCTTTAATAATATTTCACTTATCAAGGATATCCTTTATACAATACCAATTATTTACTTTATAGTATTCATAATGATCACTTTATCTATTTTTAATGATGGTTACACATTTGTCTATTTTATTTATTTTTTAATTTCATTATCACCAAATGTGTAAACCATACATCATATTATCATTTTCAACCAAGTAATTTATTATAATGAGGCCTCAAATCTTTTGGTAAAATAAGACAATATTATTGCTATTTTTCGTAGCTTGTTGTCATAATCAATACATGATTTTAAACTTATTGTGTATATATAATCAAAATACATGATTTTTTATCAATAAACCATATACACACAAAAGAGTTTTATATCTCGTTTTAGAACAATAGTCAACATTACCAAACTATTACCAGGCTTATCAAGTGACTATTACTTAAATACACCCTTCATCGAGGACATTATTAGTCATTTTATTGTTAACAGCTAAAGCCTTGTGCTCTGCCTAAATGAGATAATAACTTTCTTCTTGCTATTTTAATATTTTCATTTTGAGTCATGATTTTTCAAATAGCTCAACTTTTGATGAATATTTTCATATATCCCTTAAGCATGGCCACTGATGATAACTATCAATATGGAAAGTATTAATCAATGGATGACAGAAGCCATCCTTCCATTAGTTTTATATGCCATGCTCATCCATATTTTACAAATTTTATATCATGATTCCATAGTGACCCCTTTGGAGATAACTTACCAATGCTATATATGTTGGATATAAATGCATTTTATCATATTCATAAACAAACTATATATTTATAGCTTTGTTCAAACTATATCCACTTTAATCATATTCATATGCACCATAGCATACACTAAATACCAAATGAGATCACATAAAATTATACAGCTATATTTAGATCTCCAAATTCTTGTGGCCAAATTAATAACTACTATATTACACATTCTTCATAGAAGATTTTATTTTCATATTAAAATAGTGACTATATTATAAAAGCTTTTGCTTTCCCACTATTCTACTTTGACTAGAAAATTTATGATACAAATAATTTTTAATTTATATCATTTCTAGTCAAAACCATTTTTATATTGATAATAAATTTTGTAAAATTGTCTAACTTTTTATTTCATAAAACCAACATAAATTCATGTGACAAATAATAGGTTAAATACTTATAATTTTGTTTAACCCTTTTAATGTGGACTACCAAAATTTATAACCAACTATAAAACCCATTTAGGTTTATAGTTGTTTTAAGCCAATCAAAATGATCCACCTTATATGTCCATCTATATAATAAACTTTCATTTAGTTTATTATGTTTATAATTGCCAATGAACATATATATTTTACATAGTCATAATTATTTATGAAAAATCCATATCATAGGCCACCAACAATAAACAACAAACGTGAATCATAAGACTAATAAAATAATTTGTAAGTAAAATTTAGTAGTAACTTTTTCAAATAGATTCATAGGCGTCTCATTATAAGCTATTAAGACTTTAATACAACTGAATAACTATCCAAAAATCAATCATTTTACACATAGATAATTAATTTAAATAAAAGTTCACAAAATATACTTGGATGTGGAGCATTATGAAAACTTGAGCTGCCATTGATTGTCTTTTTTATCACTTTAAGTTATTTGCATTACAAATTTAATTAAATATATACAAGAAAAAATATGTACCTAACGCTCCATAACATGCTTTTTACACGTATTATTTTTACTCTTGCCATGTCATCCCAAACATTTTTATATTAACATGCTTATGTTAGGCAATGGGTTATTAAATGTCGCGTCTTGCATCTTTCATTGTATTTTCCTTCACTTTCAATCAAATTTCTCATAAAATTACACGAATAAAACCTTAAAATTGTTAATACGTGGGGAACCGAAAACACGAGAAATTGACGAAGGCTTCAAGGCGTGTGGCAATGTCACTTTCTTTAAAGTTTTATTCGCCTCCACCATTAAATAAGTATGCAAAAGGATTACTGACGTATAAACCCCGAGAATACAATGAAGCCATATGATTGACGGTGTTTTACATTGACGACGTCAATCCATTATGCACTAAGCAGTGTGTGACAAAACTATCAAAATTCTATTTGTAGTATTCTATCTATATCTTCTAAATGAGAAAGGTTCTATTTATAGGCAAATGAATGTCTCTTCATGTGGACATAACTTTCCTAAATATATGTTCATTTGGATAGTCACATCACTTGATAAATAATGAAGAGATAACACTCTTAATTAAATAATTAAGACACATTACTATGAAGACGTGACTTTTCATCATTTTGAAAATGTTCTAACAGGTAAATTTGATCATTATTTTAGACTTTGAAGGACATCTTTGTGTATAATATTTGAACAATTTTTAATAAGTTGTTATTCAAACATTACTATATTTTTAATGAAATATATTTAATTATCATATTAATTATTTCATTAGTTTTAATTGAAAAATAATCATTATTTTAATTAATAATTGTAATTATATAAATACCATTTATTTTTTTGACGAAATTTTTCGTCGGCAATAACTATTTAGTGGAAATTGGAGGCAAAATACTTCGGTTGGTAATAGCTTTGTTTTTGTGAGAAAAATCTCATCGGCAATGCTATTTAACTATTTCCAACCAATGTTTTTGTCCAATGGAATACCGTTGGAAATACCTTTTTTCAATAGATTTTGGGCTTTTTCCATCCAAAAATTCCATACCAAAAAAAAAAAAAAACAAGAAAAGAAAAACAGAAGTCTGTAAACAGATAATTCATGTGTGTGTACAGTATTTGGTATCTTTTTATTTCTGTCGTGCAAACATAAACATCAAAAAAAGAATTATTAAAATGTGTCAAAATTTTAAACATATATCATTTTAATATGATTAAAATCATATTGATCATGTCTAAACTTACTGTGTCATATTTATTATATTGTTATCCGATTTTTTAAACATGTTATTTTTGTAATCTAAAATTGCCAAATCTACTCGAAACTCTGTTTTCCATTTGGGTTACTATAAGTTCGAAATCAAAGCTTGCAATCGGTGAATGCACCTCGAAAGGGTTTCTATAAGTAATAAGCACTCGACAGAAGGAAATGAAGAGAGGTCACCGTTTGAAAAACTCCATTGCTTTTTTATTCTTAGTGCTGTCCCTTGCGGTATCTTGGTGGTGATCATTTCAAGGCCTAATGTTCTGGATGCAGCGTTAGTCAATGGAGCAATGCCCTTTTAAAAGAATATAAACATCCTTAGTAGTCTGATAATGGCAACTTGCGAGGTACATTTGGGGAACATGAGGATTCAGACGTTACCTGAAGATCTTCTTTTCACTGTTTCTTATCCCTTCGGAAACAGAATTAAGGTTACAAACGAACGATATTTTGGTCTGAGAAAAGATGAACGATGATAATACAAATGCAGTGATCTCTTGCGTGTTAGGTTTCTCATGCTGTTCCTCGCATTCTTGACTCAGCTACGGTGCCTACAGGTAAAGATTAACCGTCTTATGATTCCTTGTGTGTGTTCACATTGTTCATTTCAACGGATGGAGTGCTGGTGGCGGTTAATGAAGTCAGATAGGGTTGATATAGGGGAAGGGAAGCTTGTTGTGCATGTTTTGGATGGTTCTATTGCGGTTGTTGAGTTTGAGCAGTCAGTTCAACCTGATCTTAACGCAGATGATTTAGTGTGGCTGCGAAAGGTCTGTTTGTACTAACCAATAATTTAGTCTAATTGGTTCATGTTGTCACCTCATAACAGTTGAATTTTGCAAATCTAATATTCAAATCTCAACATTTACAATTCTTTCTTTATTTTTCAATCAATGACTTCTTTTGTACCAAGAAGAGAATTGTCCGCACCTCAACGTGTGAAAGTGAAAGCAATGGATGGATGGTGGCTATGATTGTCTGGTCATAAACAAATTCACAAGTGAAATTTGATCCATGAATAATTCAAAGGATGTAAAGACTTCTCTCTCTCTCTCTCTCTCTCTCTCTCTCTCTCTCTCTCTTTATCTTTTCAATCTGCAGGTTCTGCCAGTGAAGGACAAAATTTAAGATCAATCGCAGCAGGGAAAAACAAGTTCAATAACAATACGCGCGATCTTTTCTTCTTCATATAATAAGGCTGAATGAAATTGCACAAATGTGTATCTTTCTATAGTACTAACTTTACAGAAACAAATGCCTTCTCCATTGTAAGTTACCCTCACCAAACAAATCTAATAGCTCCCAAGCTCCTTAAAGTTTTTTTTTTTTCTTTTAAAAGGATGAGAAATGTAAAGACCCCTAGAGACTTTGAGAAAAAAAAATCACACTTTTATTGCCAAATATAAATGATGAGTGAACTAGTTCTTACACTCAGCTGTACACAGGTTCCATCCTCAGTTATAGATTACAACCTAATATTGCTCTATTTAAATCAATAATTTTTTTTAAATAAAAATGAAAAGAATACCAATTTGCTAACTCAACCAAGAAAAAAAAAAGAAGAAAAAAGTAAGAATTGCTAGAATTGAAACAACCAGGTGAGAAGCGTTGGTTGAAATCCAGATATTTGTCCATCAATCAATAAACAAGCTTCATGGGAGCATAAGCAGCTAGAAGTGCGTGGATGCGGTCTCTTTCACTCTTGAGAAGCAAGTTCTCCCACTATAGCCGAAAGAAATGAGAGCAAGTTCGAATGAACCACAAATTGTAACTTGAGAAAAGCAGAACTTGTTGATGGAAAAGAATTTTTAGAGATTTGCAAGCAAGTCTTCCACCTGGAGCCTCACGTAGCGGTCGGAAGAGAAAGCAGATGAATCAAGGAGACTTTAGAACAGTTGAAGAGTCATTTTAAGCTTATTCTGCTTCCACTTAGGCAACTTATAGAATGCATCCTTCTTCATCCCAAACTTCTCCTTGAACTCCTCGGATGACAGGTAAGTCTACGTATTTCAAATATGAAAAATTTCAGAGGATAAGTAATCACATATACCTAGAACAACCTTACAAGGTTTAACTGATACAATACTATCTGAAGATTATACCTCTCGCCTGGTAACATCTATTTCAGAAACTGGATCTGTTGATGATGTTTTAAGACGTTCATACGGGTATATAGCAAGGCCTTCCTCATCTTCAGCCTCGTCCTCTTTCACATCTTCTTGTATAGTGAGGGATTCTAGTCTGCTGCTCATGCAATTCTCCTTAGAGTTAGGCTCTGGTATTGATTTGGGAGCTGCTGGGCTCACTTCAGCAAGAACGAAATGTACTTCAATTTTGATTGCAAATGTGAAAATAACATAAAATTAATCCCAAAACCTTAAAAAAAATGCATACGTTTCACAGATCTAGGTATGATAGTCTCTCGAGCTGATTGTCGTTCAAAAGTAGCAGTAAGAGCTGCTATAGCTGCAGACTTTGTCACAGAATCCGGAGTCACAGACTTTGGGTAGAGTTTTCTAACCATTGGTGGCGGAGTAGAAAGGTTTCTAGCACTAGGATTCTCAAATGTAGCTGCTAGTGCATTGAAAGCAGGAGACCTGCCCCTCACACGAACTCGGTCAGGGCTGAAAGACATACTTCTGGAACGTTGTGATTTGTCAGGCACACTAGACCTTCCTCCATAGGAGACAGGTGCTCTCCGCTTTGGTTTCTAAACATGCAATCAGATGTTAGATCAGAGAAATTAACACTAAAGAGGACAATTAAAGTATCAACAAAGAACAAAAAAAAAAAATTATACACATGCGCCAAAGTACCTTATCAATGCATGAAAAGGTTTTAAGGCAAAAGCAAATCCAATTTAGTTTGGTAATTTATTTTGTTTGAACCCTATAACAATTTGAGACCACGCAACTGTTAAATGTTTAAGTGAACTATTAAAAAAATAAATATTACATCTAAATAGGCATTAAATTTTAATTTGAGAGAATCATTTAATTAGAATTTTTAAGTACTATATCTGCAAAAAGGATTATGCAATATTTAATACTACTTTTATGAATCTAATAATTACTTAATTCTTTTTATTAACTACTACCAAAACTGGTTGCATTCATTTCTTTTAAAAACACAAATCAGCCTTTGTCATCCAGATATCATGACCATGTCATTGGCTATTAAATGGGAATGACAAGTTTGAACTAAGCCTGAGGTGCCGAATGACAATAAGCGGCTTTTCTATAAAGGTAAGCTCATCCCGTGAGAGTTGTCCTCTCCTATCAAGTATACTAGCCTTCCATTCCAATATCTACTACTAGTTAACTGCTTGCTTTCTCTTTTCAGCCATTGGTAGTTCCCGCGCAGTTCCTTTTAGAGGCAGGGGGTCCTATATATATTCTAATTTTTTTAGGTAAGAGGGTTCCTTTACTACTTTCTATAAGATGTGCTTGCTTCCCTAGTCGGCAATAGGTTTTATCCTTGGGAGGTTATGATAAAAAAGGGAAAGATACGTGGCCAGCTTCCCTGACCTTAGAGTTAGCCTGTTAAAGATCAAGTGATTAAGCCATCAGGGGAAAGGATAAAGGGTAGGCAGTATGCCCCGGGCAAGTTAGTTGAAAAGCAAATCCTTTAGTCAAGTAGGTATGGGATATCAGCAGTTCTAGCAAGCGTTGAGACAGACAAATAAGTGAGCAAGCAATAGGCTTTGTAAAAATAAAGTGATAAACGTAAATCCAGTAACCCATTTTATTCTCCATATCAACTATTACTGAGCAAATCTTCAGGAAAAAGCTTTTTCCCTTACTTTCAACACGCCTCCTTTCTCCAATTTTATCTCTTTATAAGTGTAACAACTGTTGGAATGTTGCAGAATCAGTTATCTTTACCATTTATACATCCTAAACAACAAAGAAATTCCTATACGACACCCAACATATAAAGCTCTCATTCATGGTTGCTTAGAAAGAAAGGGAATATCGTTGGGCAGTAAATTATGGAACTCTCACCACCTAACAACTACAGTTAAAACAAGTATTTTTCATTCTGAACCAGAAAAAGAGCGCAGTTACAGCTACAGCTATCATATAGCAAAAAAAAAATATCGAGACAATTTGATGTAATAATTTCTACAAGATACTTCTCCTGTGAACCTCTGATATCAGCATTTTGACTACCAACACAACTAACCTGACAACCCACACCCCTTCTTATCCTTTGGAAAAGAAAAATGGGAGAAAAGGATAATAGAAAGAAGAAGAAGAAGAAGAATAAATAGAAAAAGCATCGATACCTTTTTTCTCAAAAAAATATCAAAAATAAAAAATATTATAAAAATTTGCCAGACATATGACTGACAAACTATGTCAGTGGCAATCACAAACACTATTTATTCCTTCGGAACAAACCATGTTATGGTCTGTTTGCATTTTAAATAACATGGTTTAAAGAAAGACCCCCTGTAACTTCCTATTTCTAACAAGCATTTCAAGTCTCTCCAATTGTATAGCTCCAAGGTGATGCATGCATTAATAGAAAATAAGCAGTCTTAGACGCGAGGTCGAAAGAAAAGTATTCTTTCTCAAGGGATAGTTCATTGGCAGACAGAACATGTAAGCAAGGGTTCCCTTCAATGCAAAAACTATCACGTGAGACTTAAGCAAAATATCTTGAATATCTATAGCCAAGAAATCATGATGCATCCTGTAAACGTACAGCTTAGGACTTGGATAGTGATCACTCAATATCAAGAGCAGATAAAGTTCAACTAATCTGAAAAGAGTAAAAAGAAGTCTTACATCCATTATTGCTGTATGCCCACTTTTCATTAAGGCTAGTTTCCTTTGAAATGAGTTTCCACGCATCTGCTAGCAAATAAAAGCACTAAGCGCCTTGCAAAGACAATCAACCATGACCACTCCTCACGCCGCAACAAAGATACTTACCGTGGACTTTGCAGAGTCCCATGTGAAAAAACGTGTGAAGAAGGGTGGCTCACTCCCTTCCACGACTAGGTATATTGGAGCTTCACGAGATAAATTTTCTAAAAGAAAATCTTTCTGCAGAAATTTCTGTGAAACAGCAGAAGGAAAAGGTAAGAACACATCTGGGAGAACCCATCATTAACTATTTGCAATTCTCAATAGATATTGTGCCGACCAACCACTAGGGATAATGTCAATTTACATTATTTTTGGAGTTCTATGACTTAAAGAAATGTGGTGGCACTCGGCATCCATAATTTATCGATAAGAGTTAAAATAATACCCTTAGAAAAGAGAGTGCAACTACTGTTTCCCCAACCACGTAACCAGGTGATCTTACCTCACCAATAGTCAAGGCCTGCAATTTATTCTTGGTATCAACTTGTTTTCCAACCCAGACAAAGATATCTGAATGACAATCTAGGATATATATATCTTCAGTCATCAAATCATCTTGGGTGTAGTTATATATCTCCGTCACCTGCAATTGGACTTCAGTTCAAACTGATGATGCAGATAAAAGAGAAGAAGACACAATATTTTCTTATTTTATATAATGCCAATAAATTCAAATCATTATATTCATAAATAATGTAGCAATCTGGTAAAAATTAAGCTCACTTAACAATATTGAGCTGAGTGAGCCTGACCCACAAATGGAAGGAACATATAGAGTTACAAAGAGATCTGATAAAATGGTTAAATTATCAGAATCAACATACATGAAATTAAAAATCCAAAAAACATAAAACGTAGACTATACTGTGGGCTTAAAAATTAGCCAAAAAGTAGATACACACCTTCAAATTCCCTGCAGATTGGGCTGCAATTTGCAATGAACCATTACAATGAAGAAAGACAAGGAATTAGAAAATTACAAATAGAAATTAACATCTCTATAATCAAGATACCATGAAATAAAACTTTGTAACTAACTAGAGAGAGTTACCAATACCTTTTGAGAATGTGCAAGAAAATAGGTGAGGATCACCTTCAGGTTCCCTTGAAATCTTTTGGCTTGGGTATTCAGATTTTCCTCCTAGCAACTCCCAAAACTGTTCAGATTCTGATCCTTCCTTTTGTGGCTTGGTCTGTAAATCAGGCTGCAGATAATAGAAAGGACATCATAAGCCCCCCCAAAAACAAAAATGGAGCCCCAACCAATTAGGCATAAACATGAATAGAAACTTAAAGAATCAAATTGAAAACTCAAGTAACTTAATCTAAAGTGGCTCCCAATATTCAATACAAATAAATGCAACCTATACACTTAGCCATACTATTCTATCAAGCCTAAATCAAGTTCTGAGAAGGAAGTTGCTTAAAAATAGACATAGAACCTTTATGAGATCCAGCTGTCTCTCAACAAGCTCCTGGTCGTCTGGGGAAGTTAGCTTTCCAGCCCATGTAAAAACAGTGGAACCACTATGTAATATGTAACAGTAGGAGGAATTCAAGGATGATGCAACCTGATAGAAGTTAAATAAAGAAAAAGGGAAAATAGCATAAGTTCCACCCTGTACACAAAATTAATGTACTTTAGAAAAAATAATTGGATTTTAAACTAAAATTACAAAGGCAACCATTAAAAAAATATGATTTGGTCCCTGAGTGAATGCTAAGGCAAATGCAAGGACTTCTTCTGTAGTCTTGTAGATTAAATTATATGAGGATGAGGTTCATGTACAGATTGTATGAAATCCGAGGAAAAAATGGATGATTAAACAACATTCACGAAATAGAATTTTAACCTTACGTGCTCTAATAAGGTTAAGTCAAGGGCAACCAAAAGTTTTTATGAGGAGTCCACTATTTTAATATAGCTTACTCATATCCAGCAACTACTAAAGCCATTTAGTGAACGTTGTTCTTAATTTATCTTATCTGCCCCTTTGCATTATTTTGCCTTTTTCCCCAGGCGGATACTGCATATAAACCACAAAGGGATGCCATATATCAGAGACATAAATAGGCAGACATGGCCTAGTCAACCTTGTTCAAATTCAAAAGTGGCAAAAAATGAGTACCAGACCATAGTCAAGCAGAAATGTTACACCTTTTCCCACAAAAAATCAGTTATATCAGGATCATATTTGTTATGAGTTCTGAAGGACATAAATATAGTAGATGAAAACGTGGGACATACTGTTTCAACTTGTATTGCTTGCATGTTATCAGGTCCAGAACCCTGCACCCGGAAAAGAGCAATACCATCTTCTGTGTATGTCTCATCCGGAATTTCCTTCTCAGCAATGTACTTCTTGTATCCATCACTAAGACCGCCCTGATGAGTATTACATAATTGAACCAGTCATCCAGAGAAAATCTCAAAATATATGTACAAGAATCCATTGAAGGAAGTAAATTTTAAAATTCAGAATTCCTCAAACCTTAAACACAATAAAGCTCTGGAAGATTGAAAAGAATAGAATGGGTTCATTTCCTTCATGGATGCAAGCCTGATAATCAGGTAAGATACCATGAGAAGAAAAATAGGAAGGTATACAAACAATAACTTCAACAATGGAAAAACAGTGCTCAAGGTAAAAGAAAACTACTTGGGCAGCCTGGAACTTCATTGATTCAACCATTTTGCTTGCCAAAGAGACAGCAGAAACCCTTTCTTCCTGTTAAGCAAAAGTGCATAATTAGTAAAGGAACAATAAAGTATTAGAAGAAAAGGTAGCATGATAAATACACACATATAGCAAATAAGATATTGGTATAGGGGGAAAAGACACATGCACGGTTTATATATGTGTTCCATGTATAAGCAGAAAAATAATCAAACAAGAAAATGCTTAAAAAGAAGACCACCTAACGAATGGAAAAATTAGAAACAAACAAATTTTCTCCACTCACAAGCAATGTTGCCTTGAGCAGAATGCTGAAAATAAGGGAAAAACAACTACAAAAAATGAACCTTCTTTTCTAACGCTAGTTCCAATTACAACAAATTTTCATTATTGTTCAACAAGTGTAAAGGGACTCAACATTAAGAGAAGGTATACTGATCAAATTTTACCAATTTAAGTAAGTTTCTTCACAATTACATCATTAATCACACTCATATGCATAGGAAATGTTGTAATAGATCTTTATCACAATGCCATAATAGAAAGGTGGTAAAATTGACCCAACCCAAATGACTCATTAAATGCATCAAAAACCAAACCAGACCCAATCCAAATTACTCCAGAAGTCACCAACTCGAACCTGGACAACTAAACAATATGAATCCAAATGACAGAAAAAAAAAAAAAACCATGATTGATATCTAGCAAAGTAAATGTAGCAACCAATAAACCAATACAACCTATTCAAACCAATTGAGTCAAACCCAAATTCGGAAATGATCCAGAAAGTCAATACCTAAAATCACACAACTTCCAACCTGACCAGCCCAATGTCACATTTACCAAAGACTATAGCAGACTTCTATTCAGTCACTTGACAAGAACTGACTCATAAAAGCTTATATCCCAACAAGCAGATCTTAGCCTAATTTTTTTACATATTTAGAATCAGAAAGTGTATGACACTCAAGACAAACCAAAAAGTCCAGAAGCTGTTTTCCAACAAATTATGGTCGATATTCGAGCTTGTATTAGCTCTTCTTCTACTACTCTCACAAGTGACCTGCCTAATGTCTTGGTCATTCTAGCTAGTGAATTAGCTACTGTTTCTGGTTTAATTCCAGTTTGTAGACTCTATAACAGAACTTCTGCTTCCTTTAGATGATGGAATAAAAATTCAATATCCATAAAAAGATTAAAAAAATTTAAAAAAAAAGGACAATCATCCGCAAACAAATGAAATAACCTCAAAGAGAGAACTTTAGTTTGATCATCTTCCATTTTTTGTTTCCATAAATTCTTGGTACTCAAATTTGGAAAGAAGCTGGTTTTTGTTATCAGAGGTGTAAACACTAGAAAAATATAGAGCCTTAAAGCTGATAAATTCTAACAGGGATAAGCACTTGGCTTAAATTTAACTATTCTAAATAGCTACACAGAGTTCTTTTGATGCATAATCATTTGCAGAGGCATTAACAGATTAAACTCATGATGAAAGGAAAGGGAAACAACAAATCAAAACTTTCAAAGTTATTAGTTTCCTTTAGTTTTATCAATAAATTAGGTTGAATGTCAGAATTTGGTCCCTTTATTATTTCAATTAGGCCATTTTCATCCCTCTACCCAATTATAATGAATTTAATCCTTATACTTTTATTAAAAGTCAATATAAGGACAATAAATAACATTATGGTTGAAGTAGAGGGACTAAAACTGTCAAATTGAAATAATAGAGGGATTAAATGCGAACTTGGACCAAAAAAGTACTAATTTCTGCAGCTGTCCTTTTTATCAATTTTGAGGTAGAAAAACTCAATTTCAGTTAGTAGTTAGAGCTAAAGTTCATACTGGTTAAACAGAATACATTTGAAAAGAAAAACTCAAAAAGAACAAAGTTCCACCGGCGAGAACTAAAGCAAGCAGCAGAAACAGAATGGTGATCTTTAATGCAATCCCTGAATATATATCAAAGCAACAGTCGGTCATTCTCAACGATGTTCTGTGAAGATAGTCACAAAATTTATGGTTGAAAGGCATCAAGCGACTCAAATTTTGGGAATTAAGAGACAAAAAAACAGTTTAAGAATGCTTAATCACCTCAACACTCTGCTTTCCAAACCATGCTCCTATAAGATACTCTTCTTTGTCTTCTCCAGGATAAGAATACTGAAAAACATAGCAATCTCCACCATAAAATTTTGACTGATCAGAAGCTGGAAGGAGAACTTTTTCCTGGCCGCTCACACGCCAAACCTGTGCAGCCAGGTCAATAACAACATCAGTAAACTGGCATCAAACCCATGGTTGATATGATACGTATATGTATATGTGT
>JBBYHO010000020.1:1368739-1378840 GCA_038382025.1 Adansonia gregorii | reverse complement strand
CCTAGACTTTAGGAGAATGAGCTGTAGATAAGTATTAGCTGTAGAAGATATGCAGTAGCTGTAAATTATGCGTAAATGCCTAAAATCATGGGAGGTAGTTATCTATTCTTTAAATTAGCAGATTTCTTTCCCTATTTAGAAGCTTATCAGAAAACTTGTATAATTCTCTAACAGATTTTTGTAATAGAAGAAAACAGTCAGAATTTTACCCACAACTTTGACATTCTCAATGATATTTCATCCAGACATTTATAAAAAATTATGGTTGAAAGCATTATGGAACTGAACTCAACAATTTTGGAATTGAGAGACAAAAAACAGTTAAAGAATGCTTAATCACCTCAACACTCTGCTTTCCCAGCCATGTTCCAATGAGATGCTCTTCTTTGTCTTCTCCAGGATAAGAATACTGAAAAATATAGCAATCCCCACTATAAAATTTTGACTGAGCAGAAGCTGGAAGGAGAACTTTTTCCTGGCCATTCACACGCCAAACCTGAGCAGCCAGGTCAATGGTATCATCAGTAAACTGGCACAAACCCGTGGTCAATATTTTACATTTATATTATGTCCACAGCATGGAAAGAAAATAATCACTGCCACTCAGTCCAATCATAGTTAGTGTGTGTGTGTGTGTGTGTATATATATAGAGACAGAGAGAGAGAGAGAGATTGCCCACTGACTGCAGCTCCAAAACACTCATACAGCATTGCAACTAAGATATGGGTAAAATCTTATTTTGGCACCAAAAACAATTGGCCCCTATGAGAAATTTGCGTTAGATATAGTAATTCATAATTTGTTGTATCATTTATTAACTTAATTTTTTTCTTTTTACTTTTTTATGATGATTTTTTTTAGTCCAAACAAAACTGGTAGATAAGAACAAAGCCTGCTATATGTCTAAGCAACATGTAACAAGTCTAACACAGAACAAAACAAATTGTTTACAAATGTAAAGAAACCCTCACTGGAACCAAAATGATGAGTTCGTAATGTTCTAAGACAACAGAATGGCTGCTGTATCTTCAGTCTGACAAACTCAAGGTCAAATATTTCTTTTAACTTTTTATAATATAAGAACCATAAAACATTATCCTTTCACTCCTCATATTATGAATTTTTTTTCTTTCCAGTCAAATTAAAAGAAAAAAAAAAACAAATTGACACTAAAAATTTTGTCAACCAGTTTCTTACTATGTTAATAACAGGGGAAAAAAAAGTTCACTAACGTACTCTAAGTCTATGAAGTAAATGCCTTATAAAATAATACTATTGAAAATAAGAAGAATATTATTTTAAAGAGTTTTTTTAATTATCAATAAATGAATAGTTTTTATTAATTTGTAAAAATTTATGTTTTCAATCCTTATACATGTATTTTGTAATTTTCTTTTAGTGAGATAAATAATAACTTATAAATGAAAATATTAGATAGAGCCAACAATTAATATTTACATATGAAACTACTTCCTACAACATGAAAAGAATGGATCAAATGTGGTGTGTGCATTTCAAAAACATTAAAGATGAGGTTCAATTTGATTTAGGGGAAAAGAAAAAAAAAAGAACAATTTTAGATGTACATTTAGAGAAAAAGCTTAAATGGGAAGGTAAAAAATTGTTAAGTGAAATTTCCTTATAGTATTGTAAGAACTTTTATGTGTTTTCCTTCTTCTAAATTTTTTAGGACTTACCAATTTATATATTTTTTGGGCCCTAAAGAATTATAAAAAATAGCAAGGATATTATTTACATACATTGGCCCAAGTTGGGACCACAAGATTCTATTAATTAGTTGAAACTGTTAATTTATCAATGTTTTACTATAATCTTAACACAAAATCAATTGTGCACTTAACATTTTTTTCTTTGAATTGTTATAACCATTTTCCTTTTTTAGAAGTTAGATACTCCGTTTTAATATATATATTATGTGTGTGTGTGTGTGTGTGTGTGTTGAGTAAATTACAAAAACCTACCTTGAGGTAAAGGGCGGACCAGTGGAGTAAATATGGCCCTTGTGGTTTAAAAAAACTGATGGTCAACCAACCCACCACCACCACCCCCACCCCCTAAATATCTTTTTCACTTAATTTTGCAAATCAAACCATTCATCTTTTTCCCTTTCCCTTGTTTTTGTCACCCTTTATTCTCCTTGAATTTCAGGCCTCTCTCTCTCTCTCTCTCTCTCTACAATGTCATGTATTTCATTTTTCCTTCGATAGTGTTGACTTGAAAATCAATAAAAGAAATCACCACTGGTAAACTGCAATTTTTAAACCTCAAAGGGCAATTTTATCGGGCCTCTAATGACAGGTGTTTTTGTAATTTACACTAAAATATTAATAAGACTTCTTCAATATCTTTTTTTTTTTCTTTTTTAAAGCAGACTTCAACTTTATTTAATCTTTTATGTATATATGGTATATATGAACAATATGTAATACACCATTTTTGCCATGCAATTACCTCGCTGCCTGAATTTAGTGTTTTCAATACTACTTTTACTATTACCTCAGTGCAACCTCCCCGCAAGAAAAATTTTGTAGCCGCACAGAGGGAGAAAGGCAGTAAGGATTCTAGGTGCATACAAAGATTCAACAAACAGAAAATCAGAAAACATACATAAAGAAGTGCAAATATACCTGCAAATTTCCTGTGCAATCAATATATGGTTGGGTTTCTTCCTTGACAGGAGCAGCTTTTAAAAGACCCTTGACGTTCACCCCCTGCCGTTTTAAAAGAGCTAGAAAAACCATTGCTGATATATTAATGACAAGTTTCTCAAGTTGGCAAGGTAATAATGATTATTTTATGGATAAAATGGTAAAAATCTCAAGCAAAGACAATTCATACAGCAAAGAAAACAACATTGCAAGATATTTCAGTTACTGACCAGCAACTTTGCCTCTACCATCCTCAGTGACAGCAATATCGGTGGCCTGGGGCCACGACTTAAACTTTGACCGAAATATAACAGTCTCAAATCCCTCAATTACACGAATTATGTGGGATTGCGATCGACAAGAACTACGTATTAACTCCTGTTAAGTGACATCAACAATATAAAAAGGGTTAATGAGAAATCCAAATAAAATTTAGTCTAAATCACATTAGAAAGGAATAGCTATTGCCTCTGCTGCTTCACTTGCACTCTTTCTTTCCTCAAGAGAAGTATTTCTTGCCATCCATACAAAGACTTCTAACCCACAATCCAAAATATAGCACTTATTTGTGTCCAACAACTCTCTTGTCAAGGAATCAGCAACAACCGGCTCTTGCTGCCCCTTTTCAACTCTTGAAAAGAAAACATAATCCAATGAGAACGTATTTCAAATCACAAAATTATAGTATGACCAAAAAAATCTTTTACCAAAATGCAAAAGTATTTCACTTTCCCCTCAAAGTTAACATATTGGTCAACTGAGAAAAGCAAAATTGCATTTGCAGAGGTACTCAGCCCAACATTGATTGCCCACTGCCACCACCACCAAAAAACCAACACAATTCTACCTTAGTAGCTTGGCTGGATGAGAATCAACAGTCTTGTCATCATCACTAGCAGTCTTCCTTGGAAGTGGGGCAAAACCACCAAAGAATCCCCAAAATTCTCCAGTTTCAGCATCAGCCATCAACTTTCCATCCTCTGCATAGAGTAATTAGATTGAAATCATTAGTTTATTTAAAATTCTAACTTCTCAGTCTATTCATCTTGTTCTTCTCTTTCTTCGAGATCCCAGTCTGTTAGTTTACTCACCAACGGCAGCTACCTCGCATTTCCCATCATGATAAGTATCTTTAATGTATTGGACAACTTCTAGGGCTTTTGCCCTCTCTTGAATGGATGAATTGGAACCATTAAATTGAAAAATTTTAGACTTGGTATCCAGTATAAAGATGTCATCATGGTTGAGTGAGGATCGAGCAAAAGGAACCTGCCATGACCCATGTCGTCAGCTTTGCAAAGAAAAAGATTAAATCAAACTCAAGAATGAGGACCATTAGTCATTAGAAGATCAATGAGGTCAACAGACTTTCCTCTTTTACATGGACAACATGTTTGCCTCTACACACAAACAAACGCTTCTTATGGTCCTCTTCTTGAACATGTTTGAATCCTGATGCAACTCCACCTTCCTGGGGTATGATACACGGCTTAAAATAGGAAAGAAACTTCTCGGTTTCATGGCCCTGCACTTCACGATATTGAACAGCACGCCCTCCAAGAGCAGCATCAAGTTCGACAGTCTTGACTGCAGCTGCACCTGCTTCATCCTATGTTAAACAAGTTGTGGTCACCAAATCGATCTAAAGTGTTTTGGTTCGAAATTCAAATCTATTACTTGCTGAAAGGTTAGAGTTTAACAAGTAAATGAAATTTGTGGGAACAAGGTTTACCTGGGTTGTATCTTTACCAAGCCAGTAGTGGATATCATGACGTAAGGTGCCACTTTTTAAGGCAGTTGTCTGCACCAAAAAATAGTAACATTACAGAATGATAATCAGAGAATGAAATTAGATGCTTCTTACACCCTCGAAACAAGAAGTACAATCTGGTAATAGATTGGCAGTCAATTTTTATGACTAAACCAATGGAAAAGAAATGACATCAGCCAAATGCATAAGACCTGGCAAAATTTATCATTAAAGCCTCTAACAAACTCTTTTCTCCATCACCATGGCCTTTTAGCAGTTGCAATTAAAAAAACAATTTTAAGTCCACAAGCTTCAAATTTTACCATCTCAACTAGCAAATTTTGGTGCCAATAGAAACATTCAACATTAAAAAAAATCAAATTTGACACTTCCCAAAAATATAACTTGCCTTTAAAATAATGTAGGAATCCCCTGTGAAAAATTTACCATAAGATGACTTCGGAGCAGGAACAGGGTGGAAGTTTTCAATGCGCCAGATTTCAATTCCACTACACACTGTTAAGGAGAATATTCATGAAGAAGTGCAAGATATACCGAAGATTAAAACAGCATTAGATGTGATAGTTGTTCCTTTCTCCAAATTTCATCACACTACACTCAATGTACAACCGGAATTTACTAGAAAAAAAATGATACATTAAGACTATTGATTTAAAGAACAGTAAATAATCACAGCGATTATCCATGAAACGCTGCAAGTGTCCAAAATTGAAGGATACACCTTTTGCCCTGCTGCCTGGAAAGCTGGATCTACATCTCTCATGGAAACTGCCATAATTTTTATGCAGCTTTTAAATCGATATTTTGATTTTCTAGGTCTTAAGCTGGAGGAAAGCAATAGATTTAACCTGAAACATAATTGGCACCACTAACTACACATTAAAGAGATACATATCTACAGGAAGAGAATCTAAAGAAAAGAAGAAATTATTCTCCCTCACAACACTGTTCATTGTATTGCTGCTCAAAATGTAATCAAGTATGACCAAAATGAAATAAGGAGATTACAGAATCTAGACTACACCTCACTCCTGATTATGTTGGATGCAAAATGTTTAGCAATAAAATATCCCACCACATCTGATATTGATACATATGACTTGAACATAACTTTTGGAAGCAAAAATTCGATCATCACTCAAATTTGAAACCTGTATTTATATTAGTTATTTCATTAACTACAAAAGTGTCTTGTCATACACTCTACGAGCACATGCTTAATTCTATGCAATCGATCACTGCTTTGCGTTTTCACATCAAACACTTTCAGCATTAACAGAAGCCACCAGCATCTCTTATCCTAGTTTCATTTTTCCTTTTTCTTTTCATGTGGCGCACTCACCTGTTCCCCAAAATATGAAATATCTACAAAATTCTTCATTAGGGACCCAAAGTAGCTACCAGGTGATGAGAGGAGATAAATATCTGCAATTAAATCTTAAAAAGTTGCAACTAGTTCAGGCATTACAGACTCATAATCCTAAATTCTAACTGGCTATAATGCTATTTCTTTTCTTCAATCAGTTCTCTTTGAAAGTCTTAGTCCCATTTTCAACTGTTGAACTACTTTTAGCTGGCTAGACATTTATCAACTAACAGACAAAATTTTAAAATTGCACATAGGTCATCCAAATAGATCAGCTAAGACCAAGCTTAGGCTCCCAGGAGTGCCCACTTGAACGATATCTTTTATTTATCCATTTCAGCTAATCCCATGAAAGTAGACTGCTTGTTTTGGCTGTCCTACTAAGGCCATGTTCGAGATGCCCAGAAAAGAATTTTCCAAAGACATTGAAAATCCAACATTCTAACAGTGTGTTTTAGATTGTACAGTTTCCTTTATATCAAAATTCAAAGTGACGAAAGTGACTAAAAGACCATATGTTATTGAAATTCACATCAGAGGAGCAAAACCAAAGCTAAATCATGCTCCTTATAACCAGTGCCCGCTTGGCAAAAATCAGGCAAAAGTGAAATGAAGTTAATTCATCAATAAATAAGCTCAACTTTTAAATCCCAACGCAACATAACCAATCAGATCAAATCTTTAGAAACCAAAAAGAAAGGCATAAATGTTCAAACAAAGTTCAACAACCCAGAAAAGACATTCTTTCAAGCTATTTATTTTTTTGAAGTTTAGCAGACTGACTATTCATTCAAAAAACCCAGAAACCAAAAATCCACAAAAAAAAAAGGTGAAAATACGATCGAAAGGATACCTGGTGTTGAAGATGATAATCTGAAGCCAAAGCAGAACCCTGATACAAAAAATTGAAAAAAAAATAGAGAAAAATAATACGAGAGTGCTTTAAGAGCAAAAAAGCCGAGAAGGAAAATAAAAAGACGAGAATTGAGAATGAAAAAGGGAGAATTGGAATAGAAGTATTAGAGAGAGAGAGAAAGCATGAGTTGTTGACAGAGTAAAGTTGGAGAGAGAGAAAGAAAGAAAGAAAGAAAGGAAGAAAGGGGAAGGTAGAGGGAGTTGACTGTTGCCTGTTGGAGGGAATGATGACTGCCAGGCGTGCTTACCACTAACGGCAACCCAAAGAAACTAAAAAATGAACTGTAAAATAAAATCTCAATTAATAATTAATTAACAAATCTTTTTTATATTCAGAAAATATATATATATATACATATATATATGAATATTAATAATGCAAGTGGAAATATTTAAAGACCAATCAAAGTACAGCAAAGGCTAAGTTTGAATTAAAAAACAATTGAAAAAAGTGGTTAAAAAATTTTTTAAGCATTTGTTATTTTGTTAAATATTAATGTAAGAATTTAAAATATCAAAAATATGTGTTTAAACATAATAAAATTAATTTATCCGAAATCTAGATTTTAAACAAAAAAATTAATTTTTTGATAAATTATAATTTAAATTGTCAAATAATAGTTTTAATTATAAAAATTAAATTATTTTATTCATTTAACGTTAAAATTACTCTAAAACGTAATTTTTAAAATCAACAAGTTTGTGGGGGTAAACGGAGTCTAAAACAGCGTTGGAAACATCTGGGACGATTGTCTGATTCCTTGGAGTTAAATTTTGTTGCTGCATTGCCGCTTTCACCTTTGTCCGATCTTTCATTCTTTAAAAGAATATATATACATATATCTAATTAACATTTTGGGGTTATGGTTACAGTTACACTCATTATTATTACGAACGAGTTTTCAACAGTAAAAGCTAAAAAAAACTTTAAAATAGGAAGAAAATATCAAAAAGATTACCTTTCTAATTGTTCTACATGTAGAATTTGTGGTCGTTGATAATCTTTATGTTTTATAAGAACATGTGCATTGCTTTGCATTTTTATTATTAGATTTTTTTTATTTTTTATGTAATTAAAAAAATCATTAATGTAAGTGAAAGGGCTTGGTCCTGGAAAGATTAAAGGTGACAGTTGGTGTCTCACCTTCTTTGCAATCTAGAAGATGATTGCATGTATTAGACGTTGGAATAACATTCCAATCTTCGGTATATAATTATATATAATATATGAAAAAAAAAAGGTAAATTAAAATGCAAGAAAAGTAACGGTGCAGCATTTGATAAATAAACTTTTTAGTTGATTCTTCAATTTCAAGTTCACATATAAGATCATATTAAAATTTAAAAATTTTTCATATATATTCGTATTATTTTTTATTATATTTAAATTATTATATATTTATATAAATTTTAATATATTAATAATTTATATTATATAAATTTTAATATATTCGAGTATTTATATTTATAGTATTTTAATTATTAGTTAACAATATCTAAAATGTTACTAATATAGATGATATCTAACGTCACATAAAGTTTAATGATAAAGGTGGAGGGAGCAAGAAAGGTGAGTTGTGCTTTTATTAGGATTGAAATTTGAAAGTGGAAAAAGGCAAAACGAAAGGCTTAGTTACCGCCGCTGATAATGATTCATGCATTTCCAATCAATTTGCCCATACATAAGTTGAGGTGGGGCTGTCCTTGTTTTCCTCCTCCTGCATGTTTTCTGCTTATGTTCTCCGTTTTCCTTCTATGTTATGTATTATACCATTCAGACACTTGACAACTCTTTAATCCAATAATAATAATTGATTGTTGTTCTTCTGTTTAACATTTTACTAATTATTTTATGTTAATTCCAATTTGTAATAAAATAAGTTGCCAATTAAGCAGTGAATCATTCCAGATGGTGACATATATTTTGATTTTTGAGTCACATGAAATTCATATGCTTTTGGATGCATTTAATTTAAAAATTATATAAACTTGATATTTTAAATTATTCAAACTCGATTTATTTTAAGTTTAAATTATTAAATTTTAAATTAATTAATTTAAATTTAGATAATTTAGATTGAGTCATTTTTACTCTGAGTTAAAAAAGTTCGATTATTATTTTTTTCTTTAGTTAAATTAAATTTGAATTAACTTTAAACCTCAAAAAGGTACGAGGGTTTCTCAAATTTATGTTAAATTTATCCCGTTGTAGTTTATAACACACATGTACAGTATAACATAACCCCTTATATTTAACATAGATGAAAGTAAAGTAAATTAAAAAAAATCTAGTTAGTTTATGAGCATACAACCAATAATTCCAATGTAAAAATAGAAATCAGAATCTGGTTGTTTTGAAATTAAACTTCATCGATATTAAATATGAATCAACTTGTTTTAAAATAAGTAATTTTATTGTAAAAATTAAAGAGGACAGTCTAATTACATTTTATCTAATATAAATTTCATATCAGAATTTTAAAGTGGATAAAATAAAATTTATAAATAAAAAATAAAAAAATATATTTTTTATTGGGTTGGTGACCCTTTTCCTTTATTTTATGAGAGTAAAAAAAAAAAAAAAGAATAAAACAAGAGACTTTCTTTTGCCTTTTTCTTTTTGCGATGCTGATGCCCTTTTCCTGAGGAATATTCCTTTCTCCCTTATTTAATAGAACAGGAGGGCATAATGGTAATTCTTCGAGCTAGTTTGTGAATTTGAAATGCTGATGTAAAATTCAACCGTGGACAATAATAGGACAAGAAAATGGAATACAAAATCCTAATGTCGCCGCCATCAGATCGGTCCAATCACCGCCACCAACGCCGCCAACCGCAACCAGGGTGGCTAAGTCTAAGGCTGGATTCTAATTTTTTTTACTAAGCAAATATTTGGGATATATTTAGAGATAATTATTTGATATATTAATGATAAATTTTTTTAATTTAATAAGTAAGGTTAAAAAATTATTATATTTTTTTATATATTTAAAAAATAAAAATAAATAAAATACGTAATAATTTTTTAATTTTATTGATAGAGTTAAAAAACTTCAAGATCAATATATCAAATAATTTTTTTATTTAAATCTTATTTAATGATTATTTTATATAACTATTTTTTTCTTAAATTAATTTAACACTGTTAATATTTTGTACTTATATTTTATATACAAAGCTGATACTGTAGACAATATCTTTTTAATTGATTGACAAAAAGCTTATAATAACGTGTGATCTTGAGTTTTAAGTGTTAACATCCACCGGAAACCAAAATTAAAAACAAAAAATCTGATATTTTGTACTTATATTTTATAGGCAAAGCTTAGGTCTAATATCTATAATATATAAAATAAGAACATGAAAAATTTTTTATACA
>JBBYHO010000020.1:1338948-1348965 GCA_038382025.1 Adansonia gregorii | reverse complement strand
AGCCACTGTGAGACTAAGCACGAAACAAAAACCCTGACAAACAGCCGCAAGCTCTCTAACTCCATAGCCTGTATCTTTGGCGCCGCTCTCTCTCGCATCAAGCTCACCCATGGTTATATTCGTTACTGCGTTCTCCATTTCCTTTCATCGATCAATCGCAGATTCTCTTATTTCATTGATTTTCCCTTTTTTTTCTGTTGAATTTGCAGTCTAAGCAACCGGACACCAAGCCTTTGACTGAAGAAGAACTTGAACGAAAGAAGAAGAAAGAAGAAAAAGTTTTTTCCCTCTCTCTTTTTAATTCTACTTGAATTACTTCTAAAATATGGATTTTTAACTATACCTGTGTTCTTTTTTTTTGCCGTTTGATAGGCGAGGGAGAAGGAACTGAAGAAACTCAAGGCCTTGGAAAAAGCAGAGTTAGCCAAACTTAAGGTAAGAGCAAGAAAATCTGCTTACGAATTTGTAAAACTGTTTATCTAATTAGTTTTATAACTTCAATTTTGGAAATGATATTAAAACAGGACACAACATGTCGCATTTAATAAGCAAAGAAACAGCATAACGTTAATACAGAATCGTATGCCTATTTAAGACTTTCCGGCATTTAATAATTTTTGTTTTGTTTATGTTTGCGTGGTCAATATGAAAACAAAATGAGACACATCAAGCATTCCCGGATTGCTAGATGTAATTATTTTGTTTAGAGTTTAGCAATATTAAAGTCTGTGAGTGTTATTTGTTGTAATTCTACCAAGGCACAACAAGGATCCAATGCTCCCAAAAAGAGTGCAAAGAAGAATGCCAAGCGAGAAGTGGATGATGAGAATCCAGAGGTTTTTGTGGATCCAGAGACTCCTTTTGGGGAGAAGAAAAGACTCTCTAGTCAGATGGCCAAACAATATAGTCCAGCTGCCGTGGAGAAGTCGTAAGTGTGGAAAAAGTACATATGATGGATGATTGTTAGATTAGATATGTGTTAAAGTTAATTTGTATTTTTAACTTTTACATTCTATTTCTCTCTATTTTTAGATGGTATGCTTGGTGGGAGAAATCTGGGTTTTTTGAGGCTGATGCAAGCAGCTCAAAACTGCCATTTGTGATTGTATGAGTCAAACTATAATTCATCCTTTATTCTTTATTACCATTTTTAACGTAAATATGTGGTTCTTTGACAACCAGACTCATTTTGCAGGTTCTTCCTCCGCCAAATGTGACTGGGGCCCTACACATTGGCCATGCCCTAACTAGTGCCATACAGGTTTATAGTGGAATGCTATTACTGATATAGGTGCTTGGTGATTTTCATTGTATTTTGTTTACGTTCAAATTTTATTGCATGCAGGACACAATCATTCGTTGGAGAAGAATGTCCGGATATAACGCCTTGTGGGTTCCTGGAATGGATCATGCTGGGATAGCTACTCAGGTTGAGTTCCTTTAGTATTTATTTGGATATGTTAAATCTTAAGTTTCATTTTCTTATATTTTGCGTTGAATTTAAATTACTCCCATCTTTTGCCCTTTGTCTGACGTAGACATGTTTGACTGGAGGTTGCTGTAATGTCTGAATTTTTCAGGTGGTTGTAGAGAAAAAGCTAATGCGTGAAAGACGCTTAACCAGGCATGATATTGGTCGTGAAGGGTTTGTAAATGAAGTGAGTTTTAACTCTGAAGCCATGTTTGGATAAATTTTAGCCCTGAATCGAAGTTTGTCCGATTTTGAACTCTGAAATTAAGTTGGAGCTTATTGATTTCCTCTGCAAACATAACATCCTCATGGTTTTTTATTGATGCCATGATTATTAGGTTTGGAAGTGGAAGAATGAGTATGGTGGTACCATTCTGGGACAGCTACGGCGGATGGGTGCCTCCCTTGATTGGTCCCGTGAGGTAATATATAAAAGGCATCCTTTAAGCATATAACTTGTTCTCTATATATTGACTAATTGATATAGTTAAATGTATCTCCAGTTGTTTTATTTATATGCTTCTCATGTTCCTTGCTCCTCTTCCATTCTTATTATATTACCTTATTTACTTTTCCCAGTGCTTTACAATGGATGAGAAGAGGTCAAAGGCTGTGACAGAGGCTTTCTATCGGCTTTATGAGGAGGGTCTTATTTATAGGTATGTTTTTCACTGGAAGAATTTCTGTCATTATTTGACGTGATGAGATTCATATTGCTGACGGTAAAAATGAATGTTGATAGCACTTAGAATGATAGAGTAATTGTCTGCAGTTTTTGTCTGTTTTAAAATTCATTCTTGTCCCCTAATTTATTTTCAAGCCCTTAAAGCTTACTCCAAATATTGTAATAGCCTGATAATTAAAATACCTCTTTCTTCCTTCCATGAATAAAATTTGTGTAATAAGTTCAAAAGGAAGTAAGTTACTTTTCTATTTATTGCCACTTTAGTAGGTGGATGTCTTGGTATTAGCTTGTCATGACTTCTATGCATCTTTAATGCTTTCATGAATGCATGTTCAAATTAATTATTAAAATAAAAGATTTATTTAAAAAAAAAAATTAGTTAGTTTCTGCAAAAATAATGGCTGTTCTTCGTGCAGTATCTGTGAATTAATTATCAGAGATGAGTCAGTGACTAGATTTCAAATAGAAATTGGAAAAATGGATTGCTTGCTAGCATGCTGTTTGGCATTGTGAAATAGAGAATCCTATGGAGGAATTACTGGAAAGAAACTATGGAATAGCATCTTCAAGAATTTAGTGTTGAGCTGTTATAAAGATAAATTAGGGTTACAGGAAAGGATTGTTGGTGATGGACAAGGCAATTAAACTATTTTTTTGGATTTCACTTTGGTGTGGAGAGATGGTCGAACTCTCATCTTAATTGAAAGTATAAAAGCTTTTGAGGAAGAAGCTTTATGATTCTTTATTTTTCTTTATGAGAACAGTATTCACTATTGTGTTGGGATTAGGATTCCTAATTGGTTTGATAAAGGTGCCAACAAGCATAGTTATTATAAAACTAAATGACATAGATCTTCTAGGCCAATGCAATACACCAATTGCAGTAAATCTTCAATTAACTTTTAACTAGCCTTTATAACTCAAAGTGTTAAGAAAAACAGAATGACAACATAACTTTGATGTTGAGCTAAATTAAGTATGTTGGGGTTTTATCCTTAAAGAAAAGAAAGGAGCAGAAATTTCAAAGGTATACATGGAGAGAGGAACATAAGTAGTACTAGAAGGAAAGAAAAAATTTTAGAATCTTTTCTCTTTTGCTAGTTTATTTTCTCTCACTTTATCCTACTTGAAAACTAGAAAACTAATCTTTCATTTTCTTCTATTATCTTTTGTGCCTCTGTCTCTGCTGAAAATAAATCGTACAGGGCACAAGATTCAAATATGTTACTGAAGTACCTTATTACATCAAAAAATTAACCCCAAATTCTGAATTTCTTTGTGCCTATTCTCTTAGTTTTACCTTGTATTTCCATGGTACTGATTTTCTGAACTAAATCCTTTTAAGAGATTGTTGCAAGTTGACTTTATTATGCTAAGGAATAGCTAGTAGAGGATGATATAAATGGACTTTCTCAGGAATACGAATCTCTGTTGAGTACCTTCATGCTTTAAGTAGTTCTTTAATACTATTTTGCAAACAAAAAATAAAATCTTATACTTAATAATTGTGCATAAGCTTTTTGTTTTTTCATTACATTGCCTCTTATATTTCTCCATGAGTTTTACAGGGATCTACGGTTAGTCAATTGGGACTGTGTCTTACGAACTGCTATCTCTGATATTGAGGTAAGTCATTTTCTTTGGGGTTATTTTGTTTCTGCATCTTCTGCTACCTTGAAGTTGCTTCATGTTTCTAGGTAGATTATACAGACATCAAGGAAAGGACTTTGTTAAAGGTCCCCGGTTACAAAAAACCAGTGGAGTTTGGGGTATTGACATCATTTGCTTACCCTTTGGAGGGAGAACTGGGTGAAATTGTTGTTGCCACTACAAGGGTGGAAACAATGCTTGGTGATACAGCCATAGCTATTCATCCGGAAGACAAGAGGTACAGTCATCTGCATGGGAAATCTGCAATTCATCCTTTCAATGGCAGAGAACTCCCAATAATCTGTGATGCAATTCTAGTTGATCCTAGTTTTGGAACTGGTGCAGTTAAGGTAAAAGTTCTATCGTTGACTGTGAGATGCTATACCTAAATGTCTGTCTCTCCTTGTTTTGGTTTATTCTTGTTGTTATTGCTTTCAATGTTGCACAGATAACTCCAGCTCATGATCCAAACGATTTTGAGGTGGGCAAGCGCCATAATCTTGAATTTATTAACATTTTCACTGATGATGGGAAAATAAATAGCAATGGTGGAGCTGAATTTGCTGGAATGCCACGGTTTAAGGCCCGTGAGGCTGTGATTGATGCATTACAGAAGAAGGTATTTGATTTCATTGATATGTATCTGGGGAGATTATCTTTCGGTTTGAGAGCATGCAAATTTTCATAAAATATAATTTTCTCTACTCCTTTAAATTTCTTGATTATGGGTTTGTTCCCCTTCTTGAACCCCATCTATGGGTGTAGCAAGAATTAAACCTGCACCCATTTGGTTTAAAAGCCCAATGCTCCACCGCAAACTTCAAGAAAGTCTTTTCTCACTATGCTGGATCCACTAAGCAATCATATTTCACGAGTGCACTCTACTTAGGATCACATATTTGATTAACGCGGGCATCAACAAAAATAAATAACTAAATGAGCATAATTAACATGCCTAGAAAGAAGGTGCTAGAAGGGAGGGTAATGATGATTGCTTCCTGATTTATGTTTCCTATTTAACCCTTGGGGGTTTAAGTATTACTTTTGTCCTAGACATTTTGCTGTTTCAAGAGTAGCAAATTAAGAAATAAAATGATTGCCTTATAATTCAAATAAGTGTTAATTTTGGTTTATGAACTATGGTTGTCAGTCTTTGGAGGATAAGAAGACATTGATGGGTGATGATTCTATGGATTAAAGAAGTTTGATTTACTGTTGTGAGGTTAAA
This sequence comes from Adansonia gregorii, assembly GCA_038382025.1. Lineage (NCBI taxonomy): Eukaryota > Viridiplantae > Streptophyta > Magnoliopsida > Malvales > Malvaceae > Adansonia > Adansonia gregorii. The sequence goes on along the minus strand of JBBYHO010000020.1, from coordinate 1,343,931 downwards.
AAAAAGGACTGAAAGAAGGAAAATAAATCTGAAACCCAAGCAAGGTCATGCATTAGTTACGCTTTAAGTCAAGTACATTCTTTTCTTGTAGGATAGATGACCTATGTTACGTGGACATGGGGATGAGCGTCAGATACGAGTATGTCTCCAACATATGCAAGTTGTTATTTTTCCTTAGTTGCTCCATATATTCATACGGTCAGACATCCATACTCATGTCCATCGTGTATGCGTTGGAAAATGAAGTGCAAAGATAACACAATTGATGAACATTTGAATGCATGAAAAGTTCTTAAGTTGTAGACAAGTGCAATTTGTTGCCTTCTTTTGCGCATGTATATGTACTATTTTTGGCACTAAATAATTTTTAATTTCATCCATGCATGATCTTAAATTCATTAATTTATTTCTTTATCATTAGAAACTGTATAGAGGAGCTCAAAATAATGAGATGCGCCTTGGCCTTTGTTCAAGAAGCAATGATGTTGTGGAGCCAATGATTAAGCCCCAGTGGTATGTTAACTGCAGTAGCATGGCAAAGCAGGCCCTTGATGCAGCCATGGATGATCAAAACAGGAAGCTTGAGTTCATTCCAAAGCAGTATACTGCTGAATGGAAAAGGTACTCATTTAGTATGTTCTTTTACTTGCTGCTAATTGTTGTAGAATAATAATCTTGCTTGAGTATTGTGACTATTTTTTTTATGGTGTTGTCAGATTATCAGATTATCATATTTGACTTAGATTGCTCCAGTCTGATTAAGCAAGGGCCTGAAGAAAAAAACAAAGTTTGATGAAGGAAAAACATTGTTTCTACAAATTTTAAGTTAACAATTCCTGTTGGTCTCCATTGAATGGCTCAATGGCTTGGCTTAATTTGTAGATTTGGTCATATTTTTATTATGCTGTGCTGGTTTAATGGCAGCATAACGCGAGTGATTGGTTCCAAATGTTGCAGGTGGCTTGAGAATATACGTGATTGGTGTATTTCAAGGCAGCTTTGGTGGGGTCACCGTATTCCTGCATGGTATGTTACACTGGAAGATGATGAAATGAATGAACTTGGTGCTTACAATGATCACTGGATAGTTGCCAGAGATGAGGAGCAGGCTTTAGCAGAAGCGAGGAAGAAATTTTCCGGGAAGAAGTTTGAGGTGTCCCAAGATCCTGATGTACTTGACACTTGGTTTTCTTCTGGCCTTTTTCCATTATCTGTGTTGGGATGGCCAGATGATACAGATGATATAAAAGCATTTTATCCGACATCAGTCCTTGAAACTGGGCATGACATTCTCTTTTTCTGGGTTGCTCGAATGGTTATGTTGGGAATTAAGTTGGGAGGTGATCTACCATTTCGTAAGGTGAGTGCAATATTTGTGCTAAATTACATACAGCATTCTTGTCATAGTGCTTCTCGTTCTTTATCGACCCTTGATGGTTTTCATGTTTTTCAGGTTTACTTGCATCCCATGATCCGAGATGCACACGGGCGTAAGATGTCTAAGTCTTTGGGAAATGTTATTGATCCTCTTGAAGTGATAAATGGGATATCACTCGAAGGTCTTCATAAGAGGCTGGAAGAGGGTAATTTGGATCCTAATGAGCTGGCCACTGCCAAAGAAGGGCAGGTGAAAGATTTTCCTCATGGTATTGCTGAATGTGGTGCAGATGCTCTCCGTTTTGCTCTTGTTTCCTACACTGCTCAGGTTCGTGCCTCTACTTGCTTATTCCAGTATGGTATATTTCCACTCATTAAACTTTTTATTCCATTCTTCTCGAGAACCTTGCATCTTAGAGAATTTTTTTTCTTTCGATTTCAGTCAGATAAAATAAATTTGGATATCCAAAGAGTGGTTGGCTATCGTCAATGGTGCAACAAATTATGGAATGCTGTTCGTTTTGCTATGAGCAAACTTCATGATGACTATACTCCTCCACCAACCATAAATCCCGATACCATGCCTTTCAGTTGTCGGTGGATACTCTCGGTGTTGAACAAGGCTATATCAAAGACTGTATTGTCATTAAATGCATATGAGTTTTCAGATGCAACGACCAGTGTGTATTCTTGGTGGCAGTATCAATTCTGTGACATTTTCATTGAAGCAATCAAACCTTACTTTGCTATTGATAATCCGGCCTTCTCCTCTGAAAGGAAATTTGCACGAGATGCTCTTTGGTTTTGTTTGGAAATTGGCCTGCGTTTGCTTCATCCATTTATGCCATTTGTTAGCGAAGAATTGTGGCAGCGCCTTCCAGGAGTAAAGAGCCACACAAGGAAAGAATCTATAATGATATGCGAATACCCATTACCGGTAGAGGTAATTTTGAATTTCATTTGGTTAAAATTTTTTTTTGGTTTGTTTGTCCAGAAAACTGAAAATCATGGTGACCGTGTGACTAAAAAATTTGTGCAAGTTCAACTTTTAATTTCGGTTTTTGTGTAATGGCTGTTAATTTTTTTCCCTTCGCAGAGTTGGACAAATGAAAAGGTGGAATACGAAATGGAATTTGTAGAGTCCGCTGTAAGGTCTCTTAGGTCACTTAGAGCAGAGCTGCTTGCTAAGCAGAAGAATGAAAGGTCCATATGTGAAGCTTTTTTTTTTTTTTTAAATCTTCAAAGAAGTTGGCTTTTTGATTGTTATGAAGCAGAGACACTTCTGTCAGAGGAGTTTCCGTGTGTCAGATATGTGTCTAACACGAACACAGTGGAATACGTATCAGACATGTAAAAATGAAATTGGACACGGTAAAAACTTAATCATCAGACGTGTAAAAATAAAATTGGACACGATAAACACTTAATCAAGGCACGGCTAGACACGTAATGAAGTTTTTTTTCTTTTTTGTATTTTTCTTCCAAATATGGAATTAACAATAAACAATTGGATTCTAATGGGTCTTTCAAGTGTCAAAGTTTTTAAATTCAATGAAAAGCTACTTACATGTTAACATTTAATTGAAAAGTATAATCTTACAATTTATTATATATAATTATTTTAAAAAATTATTTTTATTGTCGTGTCCTGCTGTATCTGTGTTTCAATTTTCTAGAAATTCCTGTGTCATCATGTCTGTATTGTACCCATATTTCGTGTCCATGCTTCCTAGTTTGATTGCCTTCACATAAATTCACAGCATCTCTTTGTCCTCTTATTTTTCAAGTCACATGATCATTCATCAATAACAACTCATATTGCGTTAATTAATTTTTGTTCAGGTTACCTGCTTTTGCATTCTGTCAAAATAAAGAAGTTGCAGAAATCATGAAATCTTGTGAATTAGAGATCTTAACCCTTGCCACATTATCATCTTTAAAGGTATTGCATCATAATTAAAGCATGGATATCATCGAAGTCCAATTCAGAATTTTGGATTATCTTTTGATTAATGTTTAAGTTTGATTTTTTTAATGTTTCAAAGTACTAATTCTGCAGGTTCTACGGAGTGACGTAGATGAAGCTCCCGCCGGATGTGCATTCGAAAATGTTAACGAAAACCTTAAAGTTTATCTTAAGGTTCATGGAACTCTAAATGCAGAAGCAGAACGCGAAAAGATCAAGAATAAAATGGATGAAATACTGAAGTAAGTGCTATCCACCTATATTACTTGGACTTGGATATGAGTGTCGAATATGGGTTGTATGTCCGACATTGGTATGTTCAATTTTTACTAAGTTTTGCCTATTTTTGGAGGGTCCTTGAAGGGTTATATCCAATACTCATGCCCGAAAATATGTCGGATACTAGTACTTCAAGAAAATGAAAAGTCGAAAGCAATGTAGCTAATCTATTCAAGAACGATACATGCACGAATAATTAGGTCAATCTTTGATAGATGCCGATATAGCAAGAGAGTTGCCAGAATTTACTGTTCCAATGTCTTTTACATATGTTACTCGTATTCGGGTGTGAGTGTCAGATCTGGGTATATGTCTGGCACGGGTATGTTTAAATTTTTCTTTCATGTTTTTTGAGGGTCATATCTTCATATCCATATCCAAAAATGCGTTGGACAGTGGTGTCGTACACGGATACTTCAACAAAAATGAAGAGTCAGAAAAATATAAGTTTTTACATCTATGCCGGTGTAATATGTCAATGACTTAACAGGATAAAAAATTTCTGTTTCAACAGGCAGCAGGAGAAGTTGAAGAAGATGATGAATGCATCAGGGTATCAAGAAAAAGTCCCATCTCATATCCAAGAAGAGAATGCGACAAAGCTGGCAAAACTTCTCCAGGAATTCGAGTTTTTTAAGAAAGAAAGCGAACGTTTAGAATCCGAATCGAAACATCAACAAGAGTAAGGATATTAATCTCCTTTTAAGTTACTCAGTTGAATATTTTAAATGGAATGGCATACATTATTTTTCTTTGTAATTGATTGTTTTATCACTGTCTAAAACTCGCCAATACAGTGTTTTAAGTTTGATGCTTGCAAGAGTTCCCTGGTTAATCCTTGTCAATATGAAGGCTAAAATAATGAGTAAAAAAGCCATGAACTTTAACAGTTAGATTAACTTTTATAATTTTATTGCATCAAATTAGATATATCTATGGGTCAGATTGGGTTGTGGCTTGATAATTTTTATTTTTTATATTTTTTTGCCTAGGCTCGAGTAGGTCAGCTGAAAACACTATTTCATTATTCATTATATTATTAAAATATTATTTTTTATATTTTATAATTAAATTTAAATAAAAATATTATTTTTATTATAAAATAATAATTTGAGCCTGGCCAGTTCGACCTGTATTGGCCTGTTTGGTTGGGCTGGTAGCTTAGCTCTTAAAAGGTCTAAATCAAATAAACTCTTTACCTTTGATTTGCATCTAAATAATTACTTGAATTTTAATTTGTATCTAAAGAAGTTAACTTTTGATTTTTACTAGAATAAGTTTTTAAACATAAGTCAATCTTTCATTTAAATTAATTACTTAGAATAAGTTATTAATATAATTCAATCTTTCATTTTAAAATA
>JBBYHO010000020.1:1296148-1310152 GCA_038382025.1 Adansonia gregorii | reverse complement strand
AATATCTAAAAAAAATTTTGATCCAATATTTATATTATACTGTCAAATATTTAAGTACCCGAGAAGTAAAATGCTAACGTTCATTGCATAAATGGTTTTCATATTATATTATATTTTTAATTAAATATTTAAAAAAAATTAATTTAAATAGGTATCAAATACATAATTATTTTATATTAATGTTGTTAAATAAATATTAATATAACATTTAACATATAATCTAAATATGAAATAAGATATTTATAAAATAATGACATGATTTTTTATCATATATTATGATTTTATTAAATATTTAATGCCACTTCAATATTTTTTAACTACATTAATATGAATTACTTATTTATTTAATAAAATCATAATATAAATATCTATTTTAAAATTATTTTTAATTACTTAATAAAAAAATATATAATACATGAGCTATTTTCACAATTAACCCAGATTTTTTTTTATCTTTTGCAGTTGATCGAAACACTAGGCTTGTCCTGCAATAATAAAAACTATTAAATTGTCAATGGGAAATATTAATTAACAGATTAATTAAGATGATATTTAAAAAATTTTAATTAATATATATTTTTTAATTTAATAAAAATAATTTATTAAATATATAAAATTAAAAATGATAATTAAATAATGTTAATTGTCACTCATAAGTAACCATTAACCGTGATCATTATCTAATAAATTCTTCTAAAGCATGTAACTTTAATTATTTGAGAAGGAATTAATCTTATTTTCTCATAGTGGACTCACAAGAAGATCGGTAACTTTTTATTTTTACGTGGATTTTGTAGTTGATATTGTGTTATAATTATATTTAAAATATTTTATATTTAAATAAATTTTTATATATTAATAATTTATATTATAGATTTTGAAATATATATTTGTGTCTTATTTAATAACTTTATACTTATTATATTTTCATAATCATATCTAAAATTATTAATTTTTTTGACCTCGTTCTTACCAATGATGTGCATGTAAACTCATATTTTATTATTTCTTGACAATTAATCTCAAGTAACTATTATTTTCAATCTCGGAATCAGTTTTACAATTCAATAGAACTTTAAAGAACTAAAATTCAAAAAACAAAGAGCATCTAATTTTACTTATTTTAGATCAAATTAATCTCGTTTTCTTAATTAACTTAAATCAAGGGCTTCACATCTGAGATGCCATTGAATCGGGTAGAAATGGTAATTTCACTCGAAATCGATAAAGAACCGAATTTTTCTTGATCCTTACCGTTGACTTGGTATCTAACCATATATTCTGTCACCAATTTAATTTTATTATTATCGTATTTAATTTAATTATTATAATAATTAATTTTATTATCATTATTATTTTTAATATCATCGAAATAAATAGTAACGTATATCCAAATGAAGCCAAAATCTATCGGATCCGACGAAGCCGTGGCTTCAGGTACATAGAGAATTCAACAGTTGGGAGGCTTTGAGAACAATGCTTAGATTCTTTGCAATATCTATTATATCAACTATAATTAAACATGTTTAACAAGCTAATAAATACACTAAGTACAGTTTCTATTGAACCTGTCAATTCTCATTTTAATTGGAAAATTTTGGCAACCATGTCAATCTCAACTCAATCTCGTTTGATTAAAAAAATCAATAACAAAAAATTACTAACTTAAAATCAAAGTTATCTGAATCTGATTAATTAAAATATTAAATTTAATTAACTCGAATATAAAATAATCTGAAATCAAAATAACACGATACAAATAGATTTAAAATTCAAAATGATTCGAAACTAATATGACATAGAGCCAACCCCAATCATTCAATTGATAGGTCTAAATTCTATACAGTTGACCGTTGATAGCCGCTTAATTTGTTTGCATCCATATTGCAAAAGAATTACTACACTTGCGGAATATAGACTAATACGGACCGGGAAAGTTTTAATTTTATCCAAAACTTGTGTCTGATATGTATTGGATCGGACAAGTCACTAAATTTAAATTCAATCGATCCGACCAATCCAATCCCCTTTTTTAACACTAAGTGACATGCATGTGAAAGAAACCTTTTCTTGAAAGGAATACAAGAGATTAAAGGGAATTTTTCATAATCAATCCAATAAAAAAAATTCTAACATATGGAAGCATTTTTACATATCGAATTAGCTAAACTTATAGGGGTCTCCCTTCGTTATAGCATTTACCTTTACAACTATTGCACATCTATATATTTCAGACAAATATAATCTAAAACTCGTATCTTATTAACCACAAATTACAAAGAATAATAATACAACCATAATAAACCTAGATTAATACTGCTCACCAGTTTAAAATTATCGCCGGTATCCCATAGCCACCACTGGTATGGTTACCTTGTGTCCTCTGCTGCCTTTCATCGTAATCTCTCCAAAGCTGTAACTTCCGGTGACCGATCGAGCAGTAAGTGTAATAGAGAACTTTCTTGATGCACCGGGTTTCACTGTCATTGCTGAAGGCCTGGTTTCGATGGCAACTGATGGATGCATTCTAGCTGTGATGACGTAGGTTTCCTCCTTGGCAACATTTGTGACAGTACGAGTAACGGTTTGAGTTCCGACCAGATGGCAGATTGTGATTGATGGGGTGTTGAGATTTGATGGGTGGCCCATGGTGCTATTACAGGCCGAGTTTGTGTAGTTCTTTATCTCATGGATGTCGATACCAGGTGTTGTGCATAAGAATCCCAAATAATCTTCATAACCTACAAAAGGCAGGAGGAAAGCAAATAAAGACTCCGAACATGAATGATTACTGAAAGCTACAGTGTAAGACAAGAGTTTACAAAAAGAGCTGTCATAATATTTTAACAATCAGCGGTGTCTAGACAACCTAAAGATGTCACCTAGTTAGATATTAGCATAGGTGTAGTACCAAAAGCATGGTTTCAAGGCAAACTTCATTAGCCACTACAATGTGATTGAAAATTTCTTTCTTTCTTTCTTTCTTTGGCTTTTTATTTTTTTGAAAAATTTCTGGTAAAAGGTCCGTAAAACAAGTATTCCCCTATGTTTTCTTCACTTTTTCTAATCACTTACTAAGGTTTTTTGTGTGGTTCCAATGGGATATTATCTACCTATGTTACCTGGATTTAGATGTAAGCATCAGATATGGTATGCGTCTGACACGAGTATGTTTAATTTTTTTAAGTTTTTTTGTTTATTTGTAGCGTACGTGAAGAGTTATATCCTCATACCCATCTCCAAATATAAGTTGGAATGAGTACTCAAAAAAAAAATAATAAAGATTTATAGCAACACAATTATCCGCCATAAGTTTGACGCCAAGCGTCCAAACATATCCGTGTCCGAGTAACACAGGATAGCTAAGCTTTGAAATTTGATTAGATATCATATAGTTATACTCAAAGTATAACTTCCTTAACTACTTACCAATTCTTTTAGTAAATATCTTGTAGCTTAAATGATTCCCCCCCACCAAAAAAAGAAAACAAAAAAAGAAAAGAAAGAAATTTGTCGCTTAATCAATCCAGTTTCCGGCATAGGTAGTCAAACTCAAAGCTCATCTATCCCATCTTCTTTTCCTAGAGTTAATAATGTTGCAAAATTGACAGGATCTATATAGAAGTACCAAACAAAAAATAAAGGACAAAATTACGAAGCAAAAGAAAGAATACCTGCATCAAAGATGAGTCCGGGATCCAAAGCAGCTTTTGGATTAACATGACCGCTCCCATAATCAAAAGGAGTTGCAGTGACAAGCTTCATGGCCTCAGTTTCAGAATACTGTTGTGCTTGAAGAGGCCTTCCTGCTCTGTCCAGCTTTGTCGACGTTGTCATCAAGGCTGATTTTATAGCAGCAGGGCTCCAATGAGGGTGTTTCTGCTTCAAAAGGGCAGCTATGCCGGCTATATGCGGTGCAGCCATACTAGTTCCGGATATCATAGCAAATGCTTCTCCTGCTCAAAATAAGGAATCGATTAAGATTTGAAAATTTTCACAAGTGGAAGCATAATGTTGCTTCTCTTCCTCTAGCATGTGCAAGAAGTTTCTAAAAGTGATGGCAGAGAATATACCTGGCAATTTGTGTATCTGTATCATTTTCATGCATTTTTTTCCTATTATAATCGTGTTTAAGCTATTATATTTTTTGACCAGTTGTTAATTCATGATATATCAATTTTGATACATTCATGTCGTGTTCGTGTTATTTTTCGTGTCATGTTATGTTTTATGCTGTGCTTTAGTAATTTTTTCGTGAGTGTCGTGTCCAGTATTGCCAGGTCTACCTTAGAAGACAAGGAAGAGAAACAAATATAAAAACTGAGCAAGTCTTTACCAACGTAATTAGGCTCATCTGTTCCATTTGGAGACCAAGCAGCCCAAATTAGAGAACCAGGCGCCAAAATGTCAGGCTTGAGAACATCTGCATCGCGAAAGCTGAAATCTTTAATGTTAGGCCCCCGAGCAGAAAATAGTGCAACCTGTGGTGCAGATTTATGGAGAATTGGCATCAAACCATCCCCAATACTACCAATAGCTTTGAAGCTCTTCACTCGTCCGGTCCAATCTCTTGGTGTAGAAACATTATAATAGTCAATAAGATCCTACAAAAGTGATTTCCACGTGGCAAATCATAAAATTTTGCATTATCATGCTAAAAAAAATTGAATGAAATTCTATCAAGCAATGAGGGCAGGTTGCAGATTCTGGCCCAGTGAGAAAGCTATCAGCTGCACTTAATCATGTCAAAAGAATAGGTAAGAGGAGCCTATGTTGCTCTAACTCTTCATTTTCTTGAAGTACCTGTGTCCGAGACCCATGTTCAATACCCATGTTCGATACATATTTGGACATAAGTATGGGGATATGACCCGCGTTGGATACGTACCAGTATCTAACACTTATCCGAGTTCAACTAACATAGAGAGGAGCAAGGATAATTACCATTGACTTGGAAACATCAGTGATAAGGATTCCAGGTATACCAACAGGAACAGGATCAAAATTCGTTCCAGGAGAAACACTTTCGACTGCAAGAACAAAACCAACTGCACCAAGAGACTTGGCTGTTTCCGAGACTTTCTTAATTGATGCAGTACCATCAACAAAGTTGAAGGAATAGCCACAAAGAAGAATGTTCCCCTCAACCAAGTTCTTGTTTAAAACTTCTGGCCTTTGGCAGTCCGAGGGGCTATACTTCGTTACCGAGGAATCCAGAAGCACATCATTAGCAGCAACCATGGTGTAGGTCTGATTTGCATGAGTCGAAGCTGCAATAATACATAAGCTACACTTCAGCTTTAAAGAACACAGAGATTTATACAAAGAAAATAAAAAGACAAAGAATTGGCAACTGAGCAACCATGCTGATAATGAGACTAAGGGCACATTCCATTATTAAGTGCAACTGGTAAGATAAGGTACTTAATTGATCAAAACTGGAGATGGAATTATGCACCATATATTGGAGGAAAGATTAGACCCTTATCAATGTATTTAGCCTTTATGATATACTAATTACGTTAGAAAATATAAATACAAATATAAATAAAGATTACCATATCAAATGCTCAAAAAATGGCCACTCTTTATTAAAATTCAACAGTTTATTACCAACATGCTAACAAATAAAAGCATAAGTTAATAGAGGCTATGTTTCTTGGACTTGGGGGTGAGTGCTAGCTAAGAATATGTGTCCGATAAGGGCATGCTCAAATTTTTCTAGTTTTTTCATATATTTAGAAGATCGTATCCCATACCTATGTCCGAATATGTGTCGGACATGGGTACTTCAGGAAAAATCAAGAGTCGGAGTAACATGGACTAGAGGTGTAAGTGAGGCAAGTTGATAGAATGCAAGCTCCGAGATCTTCACTATAAAACTCAAAACTTGAGCTTGACTCAATCAAATACTCTAAGCTTGAACTCAACTCAACTCATGATCTGCATTGCTTATTTTCTGTACTAAAACTTGGTCTGAAAATTTTAGCGGAGTTACTTAAGCAGTTGAACTCAATTATCATGAATTCAAAAAAGGAGCTCAAACTCAACTCAAGCAAAGGCTCAAGTTTGAGTTTGAGATAGTCGAACAAAATTTGTGATCTACGTAAACAAAAGATACATAGTATTTGTTTGTGCATACTCTATTTAAATATACTGTAAAAGTCAAAATGGCGAACCAGATGCTCAAGTTAAGGATTAAAATAATTGATATCAGATTGACTCATTAGTTGGGTTACATGCATTCAGTTTGATCGTATACAAGTTGTGTTTGAGTATTCAGTGAGCCAAGCCTAAGTAATTCACAAGTAGTTTGACTTTATTAAGACACCTAAGCGAGCATGTCTAATATTATTCGATCACAGAATTTGGAACAAATAAAATTATGACTAGTTAAAAGCATTAGTAAAACATTTGAAAGTTGAGGTTCAAACCTTCGTAATGAAAATTTAATTTTTATTAAAAAAATACTGAACAAAAAGGTGGTTCAAACTGGGATAGAACCTATCAGTGTATATTCAAAACAGCATTGTGAAAACGTGTTTTCAGTTATTTTAGCAAAACAATGTTACGGTGAGATGGTTAAAATCATTGTTCAAGATTTAGAAGTCGAGATTCAAGGCTTTATTATAACAATGCAACAACTCTTAATTTATTAAAAAAAAGAGTAAAAAAAGAATGAATTAACCAGATCAACTGGGTTTTGACTGGCTCAATTACTAGTTTGGGCCAAATTGAAACCTCAAAAATTAGCAACCTGGTGGTCTAACAACTGAAACAGTCTCTAGGTTTATCAAATACTCTCTACAAGAAGCTCTACAAGATTGATTTTACATTAAACGCTACCTGATCAGAACAAATAAATAGTCAAAATCGATGTAACTTACGAGATAATCCAATTCCAGCTAAAATTTTTCCATTTCCCAGGGTAAGATGGTTTTTGTATCTACGATCATCAATTGCAGCTGCAACAGATGCTATCCATGGGCTGTAAGAAACCAAAGTTTTAGGGAAAGGACCTCCATTTCCAGCTGCCTGTGCAACAAAAACACCAGCTTTGACAGCTCCAAGAAGCGTAGCATCAAAAGGATTTAAAAATGTGGTCTTCGTGGTTGTTGGAGGACTATTTGGTCCCACTGAGAGGCTGAGAATATCCACACCGTCATGAACAGCCTATTCATAAAAGTTGTCAAATGACAGGTTTTAAAGAAAAATAAAATAAGATAACGTAGAACCAATTGGTAAGTAGGCAATTTTTAGAATCATATTGATAACAGAAAATACATCTTTTCTTTTTTCTGTTCAGGCCTATTACAAACAAGCTCATAGATTTTACTCTTTTTTTTTTTCTTTTTCAGCTTCACATTTTCACTTAAGATAACCAAAACAGCGTCACATTTTTCTTTACAGAGGAGGATGTCAGTCACCAAGATCTCCAAGTCAAAGATAATCATCAAAGAAGAAAGTGTTCTTTATACAAAAGCATATCCCAGCCGTGGCTCAATCGTTAGCAACAAGAGATGCATACAAGGCAATATCCAAAAGGAAGATCGCTTTTCTAGTTACCTAGAGTCCCAAATGATAAATGTAAAAGGAAACTATTACACAATAGAAAATGTTGAATTTATATCTTCGGAATTATCTCAAGTGCAAAACAGATGGGAAGGCTAGTAGACTCGGCAATAGTATTTACTTAAATAACAATCACAAAAATAACTAGCACGGGCATCTTGCTATTTCCTAAGCAAATTGTAGCACACCTGATCAATTGCAGCTACCACGTCAGCTACAAACCCTCCAAAAAGCCTGTATATTGCCTTGTAGACAGCAATCCTGAAACAAAAACAATAAAAGCAAAAAAAAAAAAAAAAAAAATCAATTTCCACATCGAAGGAAAAAAAAACAGCTTTTAATTGCATCGTAGCCTAGGAATGTATAAGTAATCTGCACCTGGCACGAGGAGCCATTCCACTTGCATTTCCAAATTCATGGCCATGCAGTCTCACAGGAATACCATTATTCCCAGCTGCAATAGCCGCTGTATGACTGGTATCAAGTGACATAACAAAGAAGGGGAATGTATTAAAATAAAAGAACAGATATAATTTCTTTTTCTCACTCAATTCCAGTAAATTAATATAAAAATCTTCTATCAAGTGCTAATATTTTGCCACACTGAGAAGAATAGAAGCTCTTTAAAGAAAAGTTTTATACTCCTTAGCTTTGCCCAGAAATGCTGCAAGGAAATTAGAGGTATCACTAGTATCACTCGCTCTCTTTTATGCTGACTGGACATATTTATTTACAGTTTAAAATACTATATCACCCTCTTTCCAGCACTTGTCTTAAATATATAATTATCCAAGTTTTCATTTTATTTCTAACTTGATCATTTTTGCTATGTACTATAAAGCCAGACAATCAGAATGCTTTCTCTGGAAATAAAACACTTTGATTGAAACCCAATTTGACATAGCTTTAGTATCGAAACTGTTCAAAAAGCTGGATAGGCACTATACATTGTGAATGCAATCATAGGACATAAATTCATAGTTCGATTTGTGTCTTATTTTTTGTTGATATATTTCAGCAGGGATAAATCTACTTTATGTTATATTACATGCATGTCAGCTCTTAAGTAAGCATTTAGTACATTTTTAATTATTACGTCCCATGATCAGTATGTTTTCATCCAAAAAATCACATTCCAAGTTGTTGATTCTCATATGTGCACTTTTTTGTTTAAAACTGGAACAAGCTCGTTCAGTCCTTAAGAATTTCCTTCATGTAATGTAGCAGGGATATAAACTAAACCTCTTTCTTTAAGATATATTTGTTTAAGATGAGGTACCATATGGTTTCCTATTTAAATTATAACTGCAGAATATATGGCTACTAACCTTCCATGTCCATCACCATCCACGGGAGAGGCAAAATCAATAGCAGGATTAAAGGCACCAGCTGCTTTTGCAGCTTCAGCAAAATGTTGGGCTCCAATGACCTTGCCATTACAGAAGTCTCTCTTGGTATCAGGATCGATTTCACATTTTCCTCTGTACTTTGGAACAGGCCCATATGGATCAGTATGATAGGCAGCAAAGCTTGGATGATGTGGATAAATTCCTGAATCTACAAATCCTATCACAATGTCCTCTCCTGCCCTGTCAAAGCCACCTCCTGTTGGCCATACCTCAGTTGGAAGGCCCAGAAATTGTGGGGTATGTGTTGTAAGTCTCCTCACTTTCCAATCTCTCTCCACAGACTTTACACCACGAGCATGTCTCAGGGTTTCTGCCTACTAATATATTGTCATAGTGTAAGGAATGAGAATGAAAGAGACTGGATTCAGAAAAATTGTAAGTATTCATTCAGCCAAAAAGTTATTTCAAATACAAAATCACAATATGTGTAGTACTCGAAAGTCTCACCTGTTCGGGGGAAAGATGAACCGCAAAGCCATTTATCAGGTGCTTATAACTGTAGAGTTTCTTGTAACTCCCACGCTCAAACAGTATACCAAGAAGCATATCATGTTTCTTTTCAAGATGTCTAGCATAGGATGTCACTAATTCACTGAAACAAGCACCAAGGAAAATGGAAGGGATTATTAGTGAAGCAAGCCTTGGGATATTTCAATTAACTAAGAGACTGATAGTGTATGTCCATCTATTTGAGTGAGAGAAAGAGAGAAGGAATAACCATTCATGTCAAGGCAGTTTGTAATGTACCAAGAGACTTTGCAACAGTAGAAAGAACCTTCTTATTGCCTTAGATGAGGGATTTCATCAATCGCACAGCTAAGTAGCCCAATAATTAGCTCAATTATCTAAAATGAAGCCACAATTTTGAAAATAAATTGTTCAAACCATAGAAATTACAAAGATCTTCAAGGGAAAAGATCATCCAATAATCTCAGATAGCAGTAGCACAAAATAGGCATGGGATCAATGTTTCTTTCTAGGGCCTCACAGCAACTCTACTCAACTTGTGCAGGAAAATAGAACAGAACTTCAATCCTAACATTTTCTTCAATGTTCTCTTCTTTAAAAATTAAAAAAAAAAAAAAATCACTTCTTTTCAAACTTCCCCTTCTTTAATAAATATAAATCAAAATGCCCTAACTTCTGTTTTTATTTCTGCGGCAGGTTTCCACAATAATACATATAGTAAACTAGTTGAGTTCACTCTCATAATAATTATTATTTCAACAGAAAAACTGGATTAAGTCATCATTAAATTTTACAATAAAAAATATTGAAAATATTCCATCAGAACAATGAGCACAACAAAGTAGCCTCACAGAGGTGAAAGATCCAAATTTCTCAACCAGCAAATATTTGATTTAAGTTCTTTTGCTTTAAAAAATATCTTTATTTAGACAGAAAATATTAAAGGAGTGGTAAAAAAGAATGCCCAATATCAATCACTAGACAAAGTCAACCCAATTAAAAAACTCTTAAGTATAAGCAATAAGCTACATATGTTTGTTCTTTGCATGGGTACCACTATCATGTGTGCTAATTGGACTTTTTATTTCTTTAAAGTACTCATGTCCGACACACGCGTTCGACATATATTCCAACATGGGTATGACTGTATGAGGAAAAAATCACTAAATATATGAAAAAGCTTTAAAAAATCTGACAATACTCATGCCAGACGGTACTTGCTCGTGTCCGACACTTATGTTCACGAATATTCAAACATTGGTATGAATTGAATATACCTATGTCAATCACATACTAATATCCTGCATTTGTTTCCGAATCCAGATATATAGACTAATACTATATATTAACAAAGTTAAGTCAAACTCTTAGTAAATATTTTGGGCCCTAAAAATGTGCATATTTCATTCAAACACGACAATTGCTCAACAGGATATAAAATAAGTCGAGACCCCACAGCAGAATCCGACAAAAAAAAATGTTAGAAAATAAACCGAAATTGAAAACAATACGAAATATATAATAACAAAAGTTTTACCTTGTACTGTCAAGCTTCTCATCTGACTCCACGGCAGTAGCTTCAAACCCATTTTCACCACCTTTGTAGCTAATAATAGGCTCTCCTTCAACTGTCACTATGTAAATCTCTGCTTTCCCACTAACCACAAGCCCCAATAGCACCAACAGAACAGCACCACCAAGCTCTATCGCCTTCATTTTTTTTTTCTCTTACAAGATCTGCTTCACATTAAAATTAGTACTTGAAGAAAAGTTCCGCAATTTTTTCCTTCTAGAGATAATTTTTACAGCGATTGCTTGTTTTTTGTTCCTTAAAAATGGAAAAAAATCCAATTTTCTACGTAACGAAAGCGACTTAAGTAAAAGTGATAATGTGATATAGACATTTTTGTAGTAAGAAAACAAATAAACTAACTTGGATTTAGATCTTTCCTGCTAAAACTAGACTGATTTCAGTGGAAATCAGATATAGTTGAAATTTATTAAGCTCTTTTCAGCTACTTTAATAAACAACTTTATGATTTTCTTTAAGGAAAAAAAAAAGAGAAAACAGTAATAAAATAAGTAAAAAGGAAAAAAAACACAAAACAAAATTATTACCAAACAGATACTGAAAAACCCTATCCAATCCCACCGGAAGCTTGCGTTTCTTGCTTTCAATCACGTCAAACTGTGTCAACGTCCTCTTTATCTATGATCCAAACAAAGAATAATTAAAAAATGAACTTAAAAAAAAAGAAAGAAAGATCAGACTCTTCACAAAAGAAGAGGAAAATTTAGACTTACGCAAGCAATAAAGAAAGGAATCAAGGAAGGTTTGATAAGAGGAAAAAGAAAAAACAGAAAAGTGAATGTGAAACAGATGAGAAAATGATTGGATCAGAGAGAAAAAAACAATATATATATATATATTTATTCACATTTCCAGAGATTTGATAAGTTCAGGCAAAGCAAGAAAAGAAAAGAAAATGAGAAAAAATTGCTGAGAAAGATAACAATAAAGAGATCTAAGCGATGGGAAAAAAGTAAGGTTTGTGAAGGTTTATTACGAATGAGTTGGGAGGAAGAGAAGAGACGGACTGAGCTTGAGTGTTAGGTTGTTAGTTTTTATTTTTTAATATATATATATATATATATTGCTTTAAAAAAAAATAAACATTAAAGACTAAAAAAGGTCATTAATAGAAATACTAATTAAGATTATATAATTATCACTTTAAAATTTTTTATTTAATATATTATTTTTATTAAATTAAAAAATATATTATTACAAAATATAAGAAGTGAGCTTATTTTTATTAGATAATTCAATTTATCTATATAAAATTAAATATTTTATTTTTATTTTAAATTAAATTCAAATATTAAAAATAAAAATAAATTAAATTAAAATCAAATTGTAAATTATAAATTTAAAACTATAATTTAATTTAATTTAATTTAAATATATCTTAAATTACAAAATCATAATAATTTGTTTTTATTTATTATATTATTATTGATCAACTGATGTATTTAATGTAATGCCGGTATGTTCTTTTTCGTTCTACAGATAGCCTTTTTCTTTGGCTACCTTTAGTAATTGTGAGGGAGAGACATTCGCGCCCATTCTGTCGGGGGCTACTAGATTGAAATAACCAATTTACCCCTGAATTACTTATACTATATTGTTGGTAAGAGGGGCAGCTCGGCAGGGCAGGGCACGGCTACTATTTAATTTATTAATTTTTATTATTTACACACGTGTCTTTTTCTTTTATTTTATAATAGTTTTTTTTGCCAATTTTTTTTAAATCATCTTTTTATTCAATGGTAAAATAATAATAACAAAGTTGCAAATTATTGTCCTTATATATTTTTGTTTAAAATTAAATGTAGGGAATATTTTGTTAATTAGAAGGATAGTTTAATATAAGTAATTAGATATGTTTAAAGATCGATATACAATTTAGTTTGATAAATTAAATTAAATTTAACTTGAATTTAAATATAATATTTTTGATTTAATTTAATTTAATTTAATTTATTTAATTAAATTATATTTTTATTTAATTTTACTTATAAAAAATAAAATTATTTTTTAAATTATTATTTAAACTATCATATTAAATTAAATTTAGACTTAAACTAAAATTATAAGTTTGTTTCGAAACGCAACTCGACCTGCTTTACGAGTAGCTCTAGAAGAAATTCGGCTGTAATCCTCAAAATCAAACATTGCCACAATTGTCAAATAAAAATCTTTAAAGTTTTTCAAAAGAGGTGAAAAAGAAGAAGATTAGCGAAGGAAGATTTCAGTAGTCCAAAAGGAAAATGTAGAAAAAAATTAAGGTCAAATGTTCCCACGTAATCAAAGTACTTTTGGCCAACTTTTCCTAATTAATTTGCCTTTTTTATCGTTAAAGCATATACAGTTACAGCGCGCAAGATATGCGCATAAATAATTTTAAATTTAATTTAATTAATTTATATAATATTATTTTAAAAAATAATATTTAATTAATTTAAATTTTAAAATTTATTCTTTATTCTTATATCGAGATATTTGTGAGTCAAATTGAATTGTAATCCAATTCTTTAAAAATTATTTACCTTATGCTTTATTTTATTATTTAAAAATAATTAAAATATTATGTTTAATATTTATATATTTTTATTATTAAATTTAATAAAATATTTTTTTACTAAAAATAATAATATAGACTGAATCACCTTAATTTTATAAAAATTTTTATTCAAACCATAATTTTATAAATAAAATTTATTAAATTAAATAAATAATTTAACCCGTAAATAAATTTATCACCGAACTATGATTTGTTTCTAAAAAGATTAAATCTATAAATTAATGTTAACTAATTTCATTCATCTGACGCTGGCAAATGTCCGAAGAAAAGGACAGAGATGATATTTGGTAGTTATTATAGGAATTTATTTATCCAAAATCTTAAGAGGAAAAAAAAAGGAAAAAGTGAATCCGAAGATTTTGAAATTAAAAGGAAAAATTAGAAAATATTAAAAAATCATAATCATGATA